>JAQQSU010000860.1:0-17021 GCA_028627135.1 Pseudochirops cupreus | reverse complement strand
GACTGTTAAGAAAACTGGAAAATAGTATGGCAGAAACTAGGCATAAACCAATGTCTCACACCATGTACCAAATTAAAGTCAAAATGGGTACATGATTTAGACATAAAGGTAATACCATAAGCAAATTAGGAGAACAAGCAATAGTTTCTCTGTCAGATCAATGGAGAAGGGAAGAATTTATGATCAAATAGGAGATAGAAAACATAAAATGCAAAATGGATGATTTCTATTACATTAAATTAAAAAGGTTTTTATACAAACAAAGTCAATGCAATCAAGATGAGAAGGAAAGCAGAAAGCAGGGAAACAATTTTTATAGTCAGTGTTTCTAATAAGGGCCTCATTTCTCAAAAAATAGAGAACTGAGTCAAATTTCTAGTCATTCCCCAATTATAAATGGTCAAAGGACATGAATAGGCAATTTTCAGGTGAAGAAATTAAAACTGTCTATAATCATTTGAAAGTGCTTTAAATAACTGTTGATTAGAGAAATGTAAATTAAAACAATTCTGAGGTACCACCTCACTCCTATCTAATTGGCTAATATGACAAAAAAAGTAAATGACAAATGTTGGAGAAGATGTAGTAAAATTGGAACACTAATGCATTGTTGGTGGAGTTGGGAACTGATTCAATCATTCTGGAGAATGATTTGGAACTGTGTCCAAAGGGCAATCAAATTGTGCATACCGTTTGATCCAACAATATCACTACTAGGTCTGTATTCCAAAAGATATTATAAAAAAAAGGTAAAAGGACCCAAATGTACAAAAATATTTATAGCAGCTCTTTTTGTGGTGGACAAGAATTGGAAATTGAGGGGATGCCCATCAGTTGGGGAATGGCTGAACAAGTTGTGGTATAAGAATGTAATGGAATACTATTGTGCTCTAAGCACTCATGAGAACACAGATTTCAGAAAAAAACCTGGAAATAGTTACATGAACTGATGTTGAGTGGCATGAGCCAAATCAAGAGAACATCATACACAGTAACAGCAACATTGTACGATGATCAGCTATTATAGACTTAGCTCTTCTCAGCAATAAAAAGACCTAAGGCAATTCCAAAAGACTCATCATGGAAAACGCTATCCACATCCAGAGAAAGAACTATGGCATCTGAATGTAGATCAAAGCATATTATTTTCTATTTTTTTTCTTTCTTTTTTTCCCCTTTTGTTCGGATTTGTTCTGACTAATGTGGAAATATCTTTAATATGATTGTACATGTATAGCCTAAAATTGTTTCCTGTCTTGGAGAAGGGTGACAGAAGGGAGGGAAGAAGTAAAAAATTTGGAACTCAAAATCTTATATAAGTGAATGTTGAAACCTATCTTTACATGCAATTGGAAAAAATAAAATACTATTAAGTGGAAAAAATAAAAAATCTCTAAGGCCTAGAGTCAGGAACACTTGAGTTCAAATTTGGCCTCAGACATTCATTTTCCATCTATGTGATCCTGGGCAATTCACTTAAACTCTGCTTCAATTTCTTCAAATGTAAAATGAGGCTAATAACGGCACCTACCTTATAGAGTTGTTGTGAGAAACAAAAGAGGGTATATTTGTATCATGCTTCACACATAACAGGTAATATGTAAATGATGCTTCCTTTTTCTCCCTCCCTCCCAATTCCAGCCTTATGGTAAAGAGGTAGCTTGTTTAGCCATCTACATGGTATATTTGCCTTCTGAAGGGAAATTAAAGCATAGTGTAGTACTAGATCCTGGAGAGTCTGAATGAATGCAGGATCTAAGGAAATACCAAAAAATTGCCCAATAGGAATCCTAAATTCAATTTCCTTCTAGCAGAAGCTGACAGATTATTTGAATCACATATATTTTGAGGGGTTTGGTTCATTTGCTTTTTTGAGCTCTTTATTTTTTATGCATCTTCTGTGGGGTAAAATAAAAGATATCCTCAATCTTACTTGTGCAGGACCTTATTATTCATTTTGTTGAAACCTATGTTTGATAAGAAATTTTCTTGGAGAAACTTCAAATGAAAGCAACAAATCAAAAGAAGAAGACTAATCCTTCTGGGTTAGGTATATAGAACTACAACTGTTTTCCATGAGACCGGTGTCTTGAACCCCTGGGCAAAGTATTGACATACATGGAATAAAAAAAATAAATAGCCTGGAAAAAAGTGTTGTTTGGACTATTACATAGATTCTGAAGAAACTTATTAAAAAATTGAGGAAAACCATTGTGAGTCAAGGGGTCAAAGGACAATTCACAGAGAGGTAAGAGTTAAGCTGGTATTGAAGAAAGCTGACATTTTGTCTGGTAGAAATGAGGAGAGGGGACATTTTATGCAGGGCAAATAACCAGTGAGAATAACTGGAGCAGACTGATGTCACTAGCTGTACATTAGCTAGCTCTCTGATTTTGGTCAAGGAATTTAACCTCTGGGCCTTGTTTCTAAAATGAAGAGGTTGGACAAGATGACTTCTTAAGTCTTTTCCATCTCTGATATTCTATTCTTCTATAAAGGCTCAGTTGACACATTTTTGTTCCATTGAGGGCAAATAGGGAGCTTTTTGAGATTTTTTGATGAGGGGACTCATGTGATGTTAAAAAAATAAAGGATTAGTTTAGCAATGATATTAGAATTCAGAATGTATTGAAGAAGAGAGAAATTACACACTATTTCACTACAATAAAAACAAAATCAATTTTATATCTATAACCAAAATGCTAAGTCCCCCATAAATATAGAATTCTACTAAAACCAAACAAAAGGGAATAGAGAGGAAGTCTGAGTATTGTACGTATTTACTTTCACAGATATAGTGGTCATATTGGTAAATGTAAAGGGCCCTTTTAATTTTGTTCTTGATTATAAACTTTTGAACTCCAGTAGTTGTTTACATGAGACACACACGTGTGTATATATGCGTATGTACATATACATATGCATATATACATACATATAACATACATACACACATACATACATATACACACATCCACTGATATTCCTTCCTTTTCAGTTCCTGTGCTCATTTCTACCACAAATGCTAGTGTCTGATCTTTTGTTCCAGATTTAGAAGCAGTGTGGTATAGTGGATAAGGCAATGGACTTTAAAGCTTGGGTTAAAAGCACAGCTTTGAAACCTATTAGCTATGTGACCCTGGGTAAGTTATTTAATCTTTCTGTTCCTCAGTTTCTCCATATATAAAATGAGAGTATTGGGATTGGACTCAATAGTCCCTAAGTTTTTTTTTTTCCCCACTCTAAATCCGTGATCCTACATGTATACCTGATACCATTCTCACTCTGCCCCTTGATCCATCATCTCCTGGTCCCCCAGCAGAGATTTCTTTAATTAATGAATGCTATATGGTATATAGTGTATTGGTCAATGGACTTGAAGTCCGAGAGAGCTGGATTCAAAGACCTTCTCTGAAATTTACTAGCTTTGTGACACTGGACAAGCCACTTAATCTTCTTTGTCTCATTTGCTCATCTATAAAATGAACATATTAGACCTCCAAAGGCTTTTCTAACACTATGATTTTATCATCTGTTTCAGATCATGATGCCCTATATAGCATTTAATGCTTGCATCATATCCTTCCCCAAAGATTATCTGGCAAAAATTGAAAAAGCGTTTATTAAAGGATTACAATGTGCCATATGCTCAGGACACAAAAAGAGAAATGAGGTAGTTCCTACTCTCCATTCTAATATAGAGAGATAACACATTTAAAACGTTCAAATGCAGAATGGATGGAAAGGTTAATTCTTACCATTCAGAGGCAAGGTCTTTGGGCCCAGAAGATGCAGCTTGAAGGTGTATTATAAGACTTTGTGGTCCTCTGCGTGCAGAGCAGAATAAATGGTACTCCTAGTAGTCTTGATGGTAGGCAATCCCATTTTGATGAAGTACAGATTGTGATTCAGCTAATGTATAAACCTTTCTTTGATGTCATTTCATTTGGTAAAACCATATCCTTTGCTAACGACGAACCATTCAACGTAATCAAGGACTTTGATGGTGAGAACATTCTTTTGTAAGTCTTCAGTTCCCTTCCTTTCTAAATATACTTCAAGCATTTGTGTAGTATGCATCTTTTTATTATTAGAGTGTTTAGCACATAATAAAAGCTGATTTTTTTAAATGAAGGAGCACTAACTTTTTAATGGTAGCAGTTACTGACCCTGAAACCACATCTATAGAACTATATAAGAATTCAAAGACATCAAAGGACTTTCTCCTGAGTACTCTTCTCTCTTTGCAGGAGAAATGTCATCTACTACTATGACTTCAATGATCATATCTCTTCAGATAATTCCCAAATTTTTATTTCCATTCCAGATTGTTTCCTAAACTCCAGCCCTGAATTTTCACTTGCTTCCTCTACGTATTTCCTCAAATACCCTTCTGGCATCCCCAAATCACCATGAATCAAGTTTAATTTATCATCTTATCCATCCTCCACTCCTCCAAAATGTCTTATAAATGTGGGAACCTTTCCATGTTCCAGTTATGACATGTCTACCACATCTTTGAGGTCAAGGGTTCTTAGCCTGACATGAATGATCTTGCCTCTTAATTGTCTTGATAACTGTATTTCAATGCAATTTATCTCATTTACAATCCGACAGATTTTATTTAATGCATTTAAAAATTATTTTGAAAAAGTATTCATAGTTTTTACCAGATAACTGAAGGGGTCTATGACATACACAAAAAGAAGGTTAAGAATTCCTGCTATTGTAACTTAACATTAAAAGTTGGGATTTCTTTACCCTTTAGATGACTAAGTTTTTAACCCTGGAATTATCTTTGGCTTTTTCATTTTCTTCAACCCTCATTTCCTATCAGTTGCTATGTGTTGTTGATTCTATATTCACACTTCCTCTCACATTCATATAATCTGTATTATTTCCACTACTTTAGTTTAGCCCTCTATATTATTGGCCAGGGCTACTGGAATAGTTTCTAGTTTCTCACCTCTGCAATCCATCTTAATTCTTTCTAATGTAATGAGGGTCCTCTTCTTCAGGCATGTACAGTATCTGTCTGCTGTCAATCCACATAGAAACTTTAGTAAGCCTGTTTCCAGAAGCATCTGATGGAAAGGTGCTTTGTCTCTTGCTTTAGATCATGCACAGGTCATGTTTGTTTCTTGTTGGCTTAATGCATGGTGATAAAAAAGTCTTTTAATTGAATTTTGAGCTACAATTAAGTATGCATACAAAAGGTTCAAAGAAATAGAAGAACTCTCTCTTCTTTGGTGGTGAATGAGATATATACTGCTATAAAAATCTGGATGGGAGAGAGGCAGCAGTAATAGAAGAGATACCAACCTGCTCTGCCGCACAATCATTTTTTAGTCCTGTCAGACTCTTCATGACCCTACTTGGAGGTTTTGGGTTTTTTTTTGGTTTTTTTTTGGTGAAGGTACTGAATTTTTTGCTATTTTCTTCTCCAGCTCATTTTCACAGGTTAGAAACTGAGGCAAAAAAGGATAAGTGACTTGCCCAGGGTCACTCTGCTAGAAGGTATTTGAAGTCATTTGAACTTATCTTCCTGACTCCAGATGGATCACTCTATGCACTGTGCCATCTAGTTACCCTTTTAGCCTGTTACCTCCTGCCAATTCTCCCTACTCAGGCCCCTGTTCCTCACTCTTTCTGTTGTAATTTTTATCTTTGTGCCAATTCTTTCCTGATGTTAGGTGGAAGTGTGTTGAAGATAGAACAAACCATATTACAATCTAGTAAATGTCAAAAAGCTGGAAGATCCACCAGAGGTCCAGTAACTAGAGTCCAGATCAATGTCTTCTGTTGCAGTGACAGCAACTGAGGTCACTAAAGAGTCAGCTCCAAAGAGAGACCTTCTTGACCCAATCCAGCAGAAAACTAATCTGGCAGCTAAACCATTATGTCCTTCAAGCAATGGAGCATTTTGTCCACCAGCTATGTTATAGCCAGAAGGTGTTGCAGGAGATGGTTGTTAACCAACACTTTACATCTGAGTCTACTTTCTCCAAACCCTGAAACAGTAGGTGAGAATGTGATCCTGGTTTTGGATATAATTACATTTTGATTCTTGTTGTGCCTTCTCTGTAAAATTTCCTGGGTGAAAGCTAATTGATGTTAAGTGATTGAATTATATTAGAGAGATTGGTTAATCAATATAGGTGGAATACAATGGATGGGAGCTTGTGAGCAATTTGTTGTTCATTTGTTTCAGTTGTATCCCCTCTTGGGATTTTCTCGGCAAAAATACTGAAGTAGTTTGCCATTTCCTTCTTTAGCTCTTTTTACAGATGAGGAAACTGAAGCAAATAGATTTAAGAGACTTGCCCAGGGTCACACAGCGATTAACTGTCTGAAGTCACCTTTGAACTCAGGTCTTCTTGACTCCAGGTCTAGTCACTGTGCCACCTGCGTGCCTTTTTGAGCAATACTACTATAAAATCTGCTCCCAACAACTCAGAATTACCCCCAGAACTCTAATGGAAAAAAGTGCTAGCCTTGCTCTGGGATCCAACTTACTAGTATGAGTGGGAGTTGGATGTAAGCTACAGATTATGGTCTACTAACACTTGGATCTAAAAATGGGACTCCCCAGGGGCAGCTAGGTGGTGCAGTGAATAGAGTGCCAGCTCTGTAGTCAGGAGGACTCGAGTTCAAATGTGGCCTCAGACACTTAACACTTACTAGCAAGGAAGCAAGTCCCTTAACCCCAATTGTCCTGCCTTCCCCCCTCCAAAAAAGCAAACAAAAACAAAAATGTGATTCCCCAGATGAAAAATCTTAAGTGGTTCCCAGTTACTTCTAATATAAAATGCCAACTCTTCAGACTGGCATTTTTGACCCGTCATAATCTATCTGCCTTAGCCTAGCTCCTGCAGCCTCTTCTCCCTCCTTTTCTCCATGAATTCACATCTACTTTCTCCTGTCACTGAAAAGTGTACACTTTCGAATTCTTCTCTTTCCTCAAGGTCCAATCAGGCTGTCTGTGCCCCTGTTAAGCCATCTCTGATCTCCCCAAATGAAAGTTGTCACCATGTTAAATTTTTGGGCCTCTATTCTTGCACTATTACACTTTACCTTGTACCATAACTTTTTTCTGTGCACGTGTTTTATCCCTTCCATTAAAATTGAAGCTTTTGAAGAGACTGGGCTATGTCATATTTTACCTTTGAATTCCCAGCAGCTTCCAAGTACATTGCTAAGTACATAGTTGGTTTTTAATAAATAATTGTTATGAGTCAAATTTAAAATCAAAGCCTTTGAAAGCTTTATAGAATGGAATGATCTGACCTGAGCAGAGTTTGTTAATGTAATGTTTAGTTTACCTATATAATGATATCACATTTTTCACTTATCCTTTAGGTATATCATAAAATGGAAGTCCCATTGTAAATCATATCCATTTATTAAACAGGCCATCCTAAATATAGGTCATATTTTACATAAATTGTATTTTTTATCAATAACGGTATGGATAATTTATGTTAAAGAATAGATATAGTCATTTTCCCCATAAAAATTAACATCTAGATCACAGAGAAAGATAAAGTTCTCTAAACATTTTTTAAGAAAGGTTGTATATATATACATACAGATTATGAAGTTGCTTATTTGCTGGTTTAGGGGCTAAACTGAGATCTTTAAGAGACATTGCCTATTTGATTCTGAATTTAAGGCTATACCCTAAATATGAAATTTATTTCCTCATTTTCAAATTCTCTCTTTCTCTGATAGACATAAAGCCTGGTCCTGATCCTTATACATCCTTCTCACTGACTGAATTCAAAGGAAGCAGGGAGGTTGCAAGATTAGACCAATAGTATTCCATTTGCCATTGGAAAAAAGAATTCAATCACATTAGGGACTATCAGGAATGACAGGAATGTAAATATTCCTTGGGCAAGATAAAGATAAATAATGTACTATTGCCAGTTTTTCCACAGAGATAAAATAACAAAATTAATAAATAATAACACCTGACCATATTCCCTTTCAGCTAAAGGGGAAAGGTATGAGCAAAACACAGTGTGTGAAAATAACAGCTTCATTCATCTTAGGTTGATCTATAAACTATGTCATTTACTGATCTTCGGCACAAAGTGTATTCTCAGAAACAAAAGTGGTTAGTCAAATACATTCAAAATCTTTTTTTTTCCTTAACAGATTTGTCGTCCCCCCCATGGGGCCCCTGCTTTTTTTTTTTCTCTCTGCTCGGAGAAACACAAGATTAAAAATGTTTTTGTGTGTCATGCTATGGATGTCTTTCATGGAATATGAAAGGGAAATTTTCCTGGCCATCCACTTTCCAATTTCTGAGTCATTGCCTATCCTGCTAAATTGCTTAATACTCCCTGTAGTGGACCTGTGACCTGGAATCTTTATGCAAGATTAATGGGAAAGCAAATGGGAATTAGTATTGGGGTGGGTTGCTCCACAGCTTTCTCTTTTATCTAGCGCTCCACCTGTTTTTTACAATTATGCTTTCATTAGTTTCTGAATCCAGAGATCCTACAAAAGACCTTCCCTTTCCGTCGGTCTCCATTTCCTCCCTTACGCCCACCTCATTTCCACACTGACACTCCCCCTCCGTACCCACCAAAAATTATCAAACTCACTCTGCCTCTAACTGACATGCTGACAGGAAATTATTACACGTCATTACACTTCTTAAAACACAATTTACCCAGCCTTTGCAAATTATTCTCTAGTGTGTGTGAGGGGGTAATGGAAACTGTCGATTTCACTTATACTTGTCACTTGTACTTTCTTCTGGACAATGAGCAATTTATGTTTTCTCTCTCTCAAAAAAAAAAAAACCCAGCACAATCATTTGAAATATACAAAAGCAACTTCTCCTATAAGGGAAAATAGGAAAAAAAAAACCTCATTGCCATTTCTTTTATATTTGATTGTCTCAGTCACAGAGGAATTGATGTATATACTCACCAGGGTCCTCCCATGTTTCTCATTTGCATATCTTTATTTATTGGGACCAAAACCCTAAGGAAGAGGGCTTCTGTGTAAAGAGGCCTCGCTCAGAGAAATTCCCCATTTGGAACAGTCTGCCAGTACCCATCTCACCCACACATCTTGAACCTTATTGCCTCAGATCTGCAGGCTGTCTACAATGTCTTCCTCTCCACCCCCTCCCTGGAACACCTTCTTCCCTCTCCCCCGCCTCCTTTGCTGCCGCTTGTGCCTGAGTGACTCTATCATCCAGCCATTTGTCTTTGGGTCTTGTCTGAAATAATTTGAACTGCCAAATCTTGAAATGAATAGGTTTTGTTAACACAAAAGGCTAAGGAACTAGTTGAAAATTTTAAAGAGCTCACCATCCCCAACTTTTAACTGATCATATTGTTCCTCTTTCAGGCATTCTTCTGTCAGGCTTATTCTGCCTCAATGGGAGAAGGATGATGAATTGTTTGGTTACTGGAGGCAGAGAGAAAGAAATTCTGTGCTGGGGTCTGGGAATTGGTTAAGTACTTCTGCGGAGCTCCAACCTCATAATCGCTCTCAGCAACTTGGCCTCCTTGATTTATAAACTGAGTGGGTGATTAATGACCTTTTAAGTGGACAAGGCAGGCCAAAGCCTCACCAATCGGACCACTCCAACATGACGACCACTTGTAGGGGAAGAATAAAAGCCTTTGCATTTAGGTAACTGAGAAAGCTTCAGAGCAGCTCCCAGTCTGCATTCACTGACATGAATCTGCTGTATAGTCTGCCTATTTTTGACATCAGTTCTTGAGACCACAGCTCTTCAGGTCAGCAGATGGCAACCGGATTTAAACGGAGTTGTAAGTGTTAGAGATCAGGTTTTCTCCTTCAGGGTAGGGGTAGAAATAGTGGGGGAGGGTTGAGTGAATCTGTTTCAGTTTATGAATACGGAAGAAAAATTACTCAGAATTAGAATGTAGATATAGGTATAGGTATGTATGGGATAAGTGAAAACTTCTCAATTTGGGGTGGTTAACTTTCCCTTCCTCCTTCTCCATTGCTTCTGTCACACTTTTGTCTTCCTTTGTCTGTTTTCCCGCCTTGGTGGGACCCTCCCCCCCTTTCCTTGCTGTCCCAGTTGGGGAAGAATTTGGTGAAGTATGCCTCTCCACCAATGAGAGAGGAAACAGTAGGGGAGGGGTCTTGATTAAGTTAAGTTACAAATTCCGGCACTATCTTTTGTAACTTGCCTCCTCTCCATGATGAGTCTTGGGGAAGACCGCCCTCTTCTCCGGGGGAAGAGAATAAAGTCCTGTTCTTATCCTAAGAGATCTTTGTGTTTATTTTTTCACTAAATTAAGGATGAAGGGTATTTTTCATCCCAAACAGGTATAAGTATACATATAGATGGAGAGATTAGTTACAAATAGAAATATAGGTATAAGTATAGGTATAGATAAACAAACACAAAACACTTGCTTTTTCCTTGCCAGACCCTGAGTTTCTAGCAAATGCAATTTTCTGGATGTCTGGTCTTACTATCCACATCACTGTATTTTGACCCTTCTGGTTCCAGTCCCTGTAGAAACTATTCAGTCTTCTAGGTAGCTTCTCTCCTGACCATGTTCAATTCAGGTGGTTGCCTGAGGCCATATTTGTTCTTCTTTAGAGCAAAGTTAGAATTCTTCCCTTCTGGGCTCTGCTGAACTTGAAATGTTTTAATGAAACCTTGGCACTGGAAGCCTTCTCTGTTTGAGGATGTGCCCAAAGTTGATTAATTGAAATCGACAGAAACACTGACAGTAAGTGCTCACTGTACACTCAGTCGTGTAATCTTCCTTTCTCGTCCAAATTTTGGCTCCTCAGGCATTCGCTTCATTCACCTCTTTTTGACTGCTGGGTCCCACACCTATGTGGACTTACTGGACTCTGGGACCAGGAATGTGTCAAGTGCTTCTGTAGAGAGTGGCAGCCCAGGGAGAAGAGTTCTTTTATCCATCGTCTCTGAAAGAAAAAAAACAAAACAAAACAAGACACACAAACATTGTTTCCTGGTGATTACAGAATGAATATTTATGAAAATAATGATTATAATTGGAGTCAGTGCTGCTGACAAGCAATAAATGCAAGAGTGGAACTCAAACACTTCTGCTATAGGTGTGCTAGAAAAGGATCAATAGTGAAAAGCTAACTTCAGCTAACCAGGGAGCTTTCAGTTGTCCCTAGGGGAAAGTTCTGAAATACTTTCAATCTGGTCTAAACTCCAGGGAAAACTTCAGTGTATCTAAAGAAGGGGGGCCACGGGGAAGCAAATCTCACATATTTATTTTCTGAAACTCAGTTTTAATGAACTAGGCCTTTTGCTTTAAGATTTGTAATATCTTCTTCCCAAGCCTTTTGCAAGGAAATGGAAGTGCAACTAATGAATTATGGCATGGTTCAGGCTTTCTACAGATAATTAATATTACTCCCTTTTAGGCAAGTTTGTGGATGTGGGCTTTTGTGAAATGCTAACTGGATCCCCCATACCACAGTTTCTTAGGGAGGTGCTTGGAGGGTGGTTTAAAAATGCCATCACAGAATTCCACATTGAGAAAATATACTAGCAGGTACCCCAGGGGCTGGAGGCAGGGAACATCCTTATGCAAATAGCTTTTACTGCCACAAAGATAAGAAAAAAATGAATGAACTTGCATTGAAGATAGGACTTAATCTGTGATGGGAAGTCACTTCACCAATGCAAATTATTTTAGTTCCTTGTTTCAGACTTTCAAGGCCTGTGGGCTAGACTAGTGAGTTCAAACACTGATCTAGTGATATATTAAATTATGTCAAGGTTTCATGATATAATAAAAGAAAGTTGATTTTAGTACCCTTCAATTAAAAGTGATATGGATGGATTTATGATTTTATTAATATCAAACTCCTTCCAAAGGTGAAGAATGAAACTCTTCGCATGCATTCTCATTTTGTGCAACATTGTCCATGTCCTCCTATCAATCATCCTCAACGGTGTAATAATAAGGGAATCTGAAGATCTTTCCAGCCCCTAAATGGGCCCCAAGAGGAACTCAACAGGAGGGGCTTGATTTGGGGGGAGGCTTGTTAATCGCAAAGGCCTATACCTTGTTACTTTGTAATTACATAATGAATCATGAAGGTTGTGATGTCCTCTGACCCTGAAAAAGGCTATACATACTCTGAGGTGAGGTTTTGCTTTGGGGCTCACTTATGGGAAGAATTGTGTGATTTGACCAGATGAGACTCTGGGCAGCCTTTGAGCCCCGAGACATTGAAAACCCAGATGTTGATGCTTCTTTCTCTCTCTGGTAACTTACTATGTATGTATGTAATGGTCAGATAGCTAGAAGCTCTGTCTGTTGAACTGTGTTATTTTCTCTGTCTTGTAATTTCTTGTTCATGTTTTCTGCAGTTCAAAGTGCTGACTTTTACCCCTGAACTAGGTGAATTATATTTGTATACACACATGCATATACATATATATGCATATATATATATAGATACATACGTATCTATATATATGTATATATAAATATGTATGTGTTTAATTGAAGATTGTTGACCCCTTTAAAGTTGCTTTCCTTTAGTAAAGCAGATCAAAGAACCTAGGTGTGCTAGGGTGCTTGCTATTACAAAGATAACGACCTAAGGTACTGAAAGGTCTTCCTTAGTCATTCAGTCAATAAGCATTTATTAAGTGTCTACTATGTACCAGACACTGTGCTTGGTGTTAGGGATTCAAATGGAGACAAAAGATAATCCCTGCCCTCAAGCAGTTCACAATCTGGATCTCTTGTTCCTATATAGGTAGCAAGGGAATACAGTCCACCAGTAAATCCAATTCTTATTATATTACTTCTCTGTCTTCTTTTTTGGTGAAATGTCTTTCCAGTGGGGTCATTTAGGTCACATCCTCTGACTAAACTGCTAATAAGTCACAGTATATTTGTGTTCGCTATGTGCCTCTGTCCCTTTGAAGTATTTGCAACATTAATTTTTCAGAGTGTGGTATTCCATGACTTAAAAAAATGTGTATCAAACCAGAAGGGGAAAAAAACTAATTAAAAAAAGAAGTTTCAGAAAGAGTCTGTATTTAGTAAACAAAGATTAATGAAATTCCTTTTATATAGTCAGATTGTACTAGGTACTTTAGATACAAAGATAAAAATAAAATATTGCCTACCCTAAAAGAGTACATATTTTACTGAACTTATTTTAAAACACTACATTATACATAAATAGCTATACACACACATATACATATATGTATATGTGTATATATATGTATATGTGTGTATATGTATGTGTATGTATGTATATACATTTTTATGTATATATGTATATGTATATATACACATACATACACACACATACATACATACATACATATATTAATCCAGATCTGGAATTTCATTTGTGTTTGGAACTTCTTGTAAGGAAAAGTCCTCAGTCAATAAAAATCAACAACTCTCCAATGTATAGTCTTAGAGTTAATGGGGACACATAGAAACGATGTGACTGGAACAGAGTCATATAAATAGTATGTCAGAGGCAAGAATTTAAACTAGACCTTCTTAACTCTGAATTCAGTTTGCTATACACTATGCTACATTTCCTCAGAGTAGAGAACTACAGAACATTCAACACCTTCAGGAAGAATGGTATATTTAAATTAAGCAATAATAGATTTTTAAGGCTACAGAAAGATTTGCAATCATGGGAATTGGGGATCCCAAACTCAAAAGTTATCCAAAATATTTGCAGTGCAACATGGATTTAAAAAACAAAAACAAAAACAAGCAAACAACAACAACAACAACAAAACACAACAGAACTACTGAACGTCTCTCACTATCACACATTTGTGTCAGAGAAATGTATTATATTCTTTCAAATTTGTATGACTCGTGCTCTGGGGATCTGAACATAGGATGCCCAGGCCGGTTGTATTTATCTAATGTCTTGTAATTTTATTTTTGGGGAACTCATTGTATTTGAGCTGGATTCAATCTCCTAAAGTCACTCTAAAGCAGTCTCTCTCTTATGCCACTGGTTATGTGCCTCTAGCCTACTTTTACCCACCCAACTCTTCAGACCTCTTGTTCTGAGAATTGTGAGCAATTTAACCCATAATTGCATAAAGAACATGTCATTTAACTCTATTCACTATCCTTTTGCATTTCCAGGTCAAAACACTCTCCCTTGAAGACACAGATTATTTCCTCTGTATCTATATATCCTCAGATTTTTGAACAATTTCTTATACATAGTAGGTCCTTAATAAATGCATGAATTGAATTGAATTAGTTGTTGAATTGAATTAAATTCAGTTCCTTATGGGTCTAAATTCATAAAATAGTAATAGTCACAGTCTATTTATAAAAGGTTGGAGCTTGAAGGACCTACAGATTATTTAATCCAATTTCCTAATCTCACTACTGAATGAAGAAAATAAGATCCAAAATGGTCAAGTGCCTTATCCAAAGTCAAATATTAAGTTTTGACAGAAATAGAAGTAGACACTTACTCCACACAGAATGATATTCAAAACATTCTTCACCTTGCTCACCATCACTATCTGCTACTATTTCTAAATCACATCATATAGCACGTTATAGTTTACAAATTTATTTCTTTACAACAAAGTTGTGACATGGGTAATACTAGTATTTTTATTCCATCTGTTTTACAGATAAGATAAAGAAGAGCTGAAGAGTTTTGGAACTTGACTATAATCTTTCAGGAGGACAAAGACTCTGAGATGTTTTTTGCTAGTATGATATAGATTATATTACGTATATCTTAGCTGTTTTACCCTCAGATATTTAGTGCATTCTATATTTAATCTGAATAAGTTTTCTCCTCCTATTATTTTTCCCCTGAATGTTGTTGTTACTATATATAAATGCATTTTTGTGAACTTAATTTAAATCCTGCTACTTTACTGAAAGCATGAATTACCTTATCTCAGTTTTTTTTTTTACTGATTCTCTGAAGTTTTCTAAGTAAATTACCTTTTCATCAGTGAATAGGGACAGTTTTGTCTCCTTGTTGCCTTTAATATATTTTTTCATTGCAGTTGCTAGCATTTACAGAACTATGTCAAATAAAATGGTAAAAAGTGTTATACTTATTGAGATGGCTAGTGTTTCCCCTTTGTAAACTGCTGATTTCTGATTGTTGATGTTTTACAGGTTTTGGTTCTTTTTTTTTTTTTAGCTCAATTGATTGTTCTACTCTAATTTTTTTTTACACCAAAGATATGTATATATCTGTATGTATGTATTTGTAAAAATGTGCATCTATGTATGAATATATACACAGAGAAATGCATACTATATATACGCATATGTAGTATGATGTGTATATGTATACACATGTACATATACATACACACATATATGTATATATAAATATGTATATATACATATACACAATGTTAATAATTTTCCAAATGGGACAGCTAGTTAGAGAAGTGGATAAAGTGCCTGAAGTCAGAAAGATCTGACTCAGATCTTTGTTCGGACACTTACTAGTTATGCGACTTTATGCAAATCACAACTTCTGTTTGCCTCAGCTTTCCCATCTCTAAAATGGGGATTATAATTATAAGATCTACCTCCTAGAGTTACTATGAGGGTCAACTAATATAATATTTGTAAAGTGCTTAATACTTTGCATGGTACATAGTAGATACCATAAAATGCTCATATTAATAATGATAATGATGATGACATAAATAATATATACTTTCATGCTTTGTATAAATCCAACTTAAAATGATTTTTTGTTATATATTACTGCTATCTTTGTGCTATAATTTAAAAAAATATTGAATCAACATTCATTAGTCATTCTGCTCTATAATTTTATTCCTTTGTCTTTTCCTTTCCTAGTTTAGGTATGAGGAATATATTTGGTCACTAAAGAGTTTTATAGAGTATTTCATTTTTTAATGAGAATATTTTGTGTAGAATAGGTATTAATTATTCTTCAATTGGTTGCTAAAATTTACTCATAGATATATCTGGATAGGGTGTTATTTGGAGAATTTTTTGTTTTGTTTTGTTTTTTGCTGCTTCTGATGTGGTGTTGTTTGCTTTTTGTTTGGTAATTCCTTTATACTCAAATCAATTTCTATTTCCAAAATTTGATTAAGATCCCTGTTTTATGTTCTGTCAATTTAGATAATTTATATTTTTATAGCTAATTATTTATTTCTCTTATCTGTTTTGTAGGCATATGATTATGAATAATAGATTCTGATAATAGTTGTTATTTCTTCCCTGTTGAGATTTCACTTTTCAATTTGACAGATTTCTTAATTTTATTTTTCTTCCTTTTTGTCAGATGTTCTAAAACTTTATTGATTTTGTGATTCTTCAAAATGTTTTTATTTTAAATCATTCAGTCTTTTTGTTTTCCAATTTATTTTTCAAAAGTTTGATTTATATTTTTGTAATTTTTCTATTATAAAATTGCTTAATCAATTTGTTTATTAGCTTTCTTTTTATTTTTGTGAACATATGTAATCAGTGACATGTTTTTTCCCACTGACTGCTGCATTAGGTACATAAGAGAAATTTTTATGCATACACACACATTTAAATCATTAAAGCCCTTTTATACTAATTATTTATGTGATATATTCTTTAACTTAATCATTATTTAGAATGTCACTAATTTATTGCATTTGATTGTGTGTCTTGTACACATTTAATTGTGTACTTGTGGTCTTTTTGTTAATTACCATTTTTACTGTTATCATGAGTAAATGATGTATTTAATATTTCTTATCCTTTACATTTATTTACAATTCCTCTGTGCTGTAGCACAAGGTCTATATTTCAAAACATTTTGTATTAAAGAAAAAAGTGTATATCCTTTTTTTTTTTTTGAAAACACCATCCATTCCTGGTTAGTTTTTTTTTTAAATTTTATTATACTTTGTGTCATTCATTTCCACAAGATGTTGAGTTACATATTTCCTCCCCGTCTTCCCCCACCCACCGCCCCAAAACAGCCATCCCAGTGTGTCCCCCCTCCCCCAGTCTATTCTCTCC
>JAQQSU010000086.1:42443-63480 GCA_028627135.1 Pseudochirops cupreus | reverse complement strand
ATGATTCAAGACATAGTTAAAAAGATTAGTATCTAGGAACTAGTGATTGGTGCCATTTCTTTAGGGCATCAAGGTCATGAGTAAATAACAGAACAAAATTGGGGTGACTTTTATAGGTTTTAAATAGCAAGCAAAATTTGGGTTGAATGAAAGCAATTGAAAAGAAAATTACAGTCACATTTAAATTTTTAAAATGACTGTGAAACTTAATTGCTTATATTACAAGTACTTTCATGGTTAGAAAGTATCTTTGGGAGATGATCCTAAGTAATGACTGTTTTGGAATTTGTCCAGCCTAAACCATCCCAACCCCATTTCATTTTAACACTTCAATTATGAACTGCAGCCTACCCAGTGTTACCATTTAAAAGCAGATGCTAATTAGCTCCACAGTTTCAGCAAGAAGTTTCAAGTCAATACATGTAGGTTTCAGCAGACCTCCAGGAGGAAAAGGAAAAAAAAAATCTTTGCTGCATTACAATTGGAATCCATTTAAGTCATCTGAATATATTCAGCCTTTGCTCTTTTCATAACTAATGATAAACATGCTAGATAGTGTTAATTGCACTATCACCTTAAACAAGTAATGAATATTGAAGTTGGAATCTTTGCCATCTGGAGGGAATAGGCCAAGATTACAGACAGGACCAATGCCAACATGCTCAATTAGTTATCTGTTGATGTGGCAACTTTCTCCATTTTTATTTGAATCAATGAAAACTTCCTGCCAAAACAAAATCTTTTTTACTTCTTAGTTTAGTGATGAACAAGGAGAAATGATATAGGGCATTTTCTCAAGGATTTTGCATAATGAGTCTCAATGTAGTTGTTCTTAGAAGTTTTATTTCTTCTGATATCTTTATACTACTCACTCTGAGGCAACAAGCAAAAAAAATCAGTAAAAGAAAATTGTCATCAGGATGCAATTGCAATCAATTATATCTTGGGGGATGAGAAGGGATGGTGAGTAAAATGTATTGTTGTCATTATTAAATCAACCTGATTTGGATCCTGTGTTGAAATGTGTAACCTGATGAACATCGGCTTGACTGGTATGGCCTTAGTCTTCAAGATGCATGTAAGTAAGGTCAAACTGTCCTTGTCACTGCCAAGCTCATCAGCCATTTGCTTACTATGGAACAGTTAGTTTCATCCCTCATGAAACAACTTGGAATATATCTGGATTTCAGTGATCCAGACTCCTTTATTGTCCTGCTCAATGGATGATGGCATCATATCTTATTAGTGCCTCTTCAGCTCTTTGTCAAAAACTGTGAAACATGAAATCAGAGTGAGCAGTTTTCTACATGTCTGAACCACTAGATTGCCCCTGGAGCTGGGGGAAAGAGGGGAGTGGTATCACTAAGCTCTTCCTTTTTGGCATTTGTTCCCTTCTATGGCAATCATTCCTATGTAGCAGCAGCATTTTCCAGAAAGAGTTACGTTTTCTTTTGCCCTTCATTTAAAAAAATCTGGTTAATTCAGTTCATTAAAATTGGAAAAACAGTATGTGCAAAATTATGCTTGGCATCAAAGGAATACAAAGTCATACAACTTCAGGAATGCTTCCTGAATTCGTGGAATTTATAACATGGTAGAACAAAAATAGCTCTTTGTATAGTCCAAATAAGGCTTCTTCATTCAATATCAGCATTAATGTCTCAATGAAAATATTTTTGGGGGTAGGTTTTGGTTCAGACCTGTGATTTCATCAGTGTAGGGAACTTCTGGTGTGAAAAGTCCCTTTATATATGGAAATCAGCATCATAAAGTGTTAAGAGAGTTGCCAGTGGCACTGAGAGGTTGTAATTGATCATGGTCACACAGAGGGTTTATTGCATAGATAAGATTTGAACTCTTTCTGACTCCAAGGAAGATCCTCTATGCCAGTGGTTCTCAATCTTCCTAATGCTGCTACCCTTTAATACAGTTTCTCATGTTATGGTGACCCCCAACCATAAAATTATTTTTGTTGCTGCTTCATAACTGTAATTTTGCTACTGTTATGAAACATAATATAAATATCTGATATGCAGGATGCATTTAAATTGAACATAACTCACAGGTTGAGAACCACTGTGTCTATGCACTATGCCAAAGTACCTTTTATTCTTATCAAACTTGGTTTAAAAAAATTATTTTAGAGTGATTTTTCTCCGATGTTCAAGTTACTAAGTGGCAAGTAATTCTAATTGGGGCCAATCAAAATGACCTGGTCCCAACTGATCAGTAACTATGGAGAAACAGTAGAAAAATATTCAGAAGGGTAAAAATTCAAAAGTGAGAAAGAATCAATTAATTCACTGGATTACCTCATATTTTCTTGGAAGTTTACATCACTTCTATTTCTTCACACATTTTTCTATCGAAATAGTTTTCATCTCTATTTCTAGAAGTCTATTTTCTACATTAGAAGGATTAGCTAGCAATCTCCAGTTAATCACGTAAAGAAAAAAATGGAAAAGTTTGTATTCCCAAGAGGTCAACAATAAAAAAAAAAAACCCCTACACAACAAAATATTTCTAGCAACACTTTTTTGTAGTAGTAAAGAATTGGAAACAAAGTTATCTCTGTGACATTACAAACAACAAAGTGTGTGTGGGGGGGGGGGGGAATACTGTTAGGATTAGACTTTAAATTATTGCTCATTCAGTAGCCAAACTGATTGTAATACAAAGACTACTTTATATTCAAATGAGATAACATATGTAAAACCCTCAAACTTGGTGCTTAGATAACTCTAAAATATCAAGGATGTAAATTCTTCCCATAGCATTGCAGATCCCAACTCACTCTCACTTTTTCTGTGTCATGATTGACCATAAATGTCCCACAAATTTTCCACCCTCTAGATTACTTGGATTGTATAAATAACAATAGAGTATGCAGATTGATCAATTATTTCTCACTTTTGTTACATGATCAATTGTTCTCATCCCTTTTCTGGTAATCGATTTATTTAATGCTATCTTTTACTTACTTTCTTTCTGAAATGTGCTAATCCCTGTGTCTGTGAACTTTTTCATTGCCTTTTGAGGAACCTGAACTTCATTTTCCCCCCCTAAGGCAGAAACATTATTTGACTGACAACTAGTTATATAGTGTGACTGAAAGAATATTAATTTTTAATAGTAATAACACCATTTATATGGTGCTTTAAAGTTTGCAAAGCATTTTACATATGGGATCTCATTTGATCCTCATAACCTGTGAGGTAGGTGTCATTACAATCCTCATTTTACAGCTGAGAAAACTGAGGCTGAAAGAAATTGAGTGACTTACCCAGGGCCAAACTCCTAGTATCTGAGACAGGATTTGAATGCAAGTCTCCCTGACTTTGCCTTTAATGCTATAGCCACTGTTTCCCATCTATGCAAAATACAAATAAATATAGGTTTCAATAGGAACAAAGTGATCCAGGAAAGTTTGAGAAAGAAGTGATCATGTAACAAAAGTGAGAAATAATTGACCAATCTGCATAGTCCAGGAGGCTCTGCATGGTAATGGTATTTGGTAGAATTAGCAAACTGTTGCCTGCAAACTCAAGAATTTGGAGGCTTCCACCAGCTTTAGGAAATACCTCTTACATTTGGACTTCACATGGTATGTCCTCTATGACAGTGGCAAATATCTTTGGCTATCATGTCTCTCCATTTTATGTCTTGCTTGATATTGCTCTTTCACAAACTCAATATTTCACCAAAACTTGACTACAGTTGTTCCTTTCACTCAACAATATTCCATCTCTGTGCATTCCCACCAACCAAACCCTGTTTCTGGAATATACACATCTCTACCTCTCAGAATTCTTCTTCCTTCAAGACTCATCTTTACCAACACATCTTCCATGAAGTCTTCTCTGAATTCACCACCACCACCATTACACATGTGCCCAATACTTAATACTTCCTCTCTTTTCAACTTACCTTGGATTAAAATATCTATGAACATGTAGTATCTTTCCAGGACAATGTTAGTTGCTTAAGGAACTTGTCTTTGTACCACCATTGATTAGCACAGTGCCTTGGACACAGTTGGTGCTTAATAAATGAATATTGAATCGAATTGCGTGAAATTATCTTAATTTTCCTTCCAATTATTTATCTGACCATATGACATTGCCAAAAGAAGATTGAATCTGGCTTACATAGAACATCTCAGACCTTGAAGGTTGCCATAATGCCATGATCCCTGTGTCTTACCATTCTTAGGACATGATTTTTGGTGCCTTCTACACATTTCTAACAGTATTGCTCTTGTCTTGAATTTATTAACTCAGTAGTTTTCATGCCATTTGATATAAGAACCTCCTTATACTGTTTGAAAATATTGAGGACATCTCAAAGAACTTTTTAAATAAGGGCTGCTGTGAGCTGCTCAGTGTCTGGTATTTAAGCATGACCAGAGTTGTGAACAAGAAATGACCAGACCGTGTGGGTAGTTCAAAGAAGAACTATCAACTACATTTATTGAGTCTTAGGACAAGGTTTTTATAAAGCAAATGAGACAAAAGAAAAAAGGATTCAAGTTTTATTACCATTATCTTAGTCTGCTATAGCCTGGAAGTAACATAGAATGGATAATTTGATAAGGAATATATTATCTAGGCACCTAAATTCTGCGGGTAAAGCCTTTGATCTCAAGATCTCAAGTAAAATTCTTTTAAGTGTAGCCCATAAACAAAAGAGAAGCAAGGAGCAAGTTTAACAAAAAGCCGTGTTGTGAAGGGCCCTAATTAGGGCTCACTGTCAAGATTTTTATCTGATTCCTGGATCAGGCCTCCTTAGCTCCCCACAAAGGGTCATATCTATCAATATTAGAAAAGTTTTAAATCTTTGTATTATTATGAAATTAGTTTTGACCTCACAGAGCCCCTTAAAGTGATGGCACAAGGGTTACTCAGAGGACCGTAGATCACACTTAGAGAACCAATACGCTAACCTAAACCTAGACTAGTTATTAATTTACCTTTATTTGTTTCTATTGTCTAAAAAAGTGTGTGCCAAATTCTTTCAGGAGCCAAGATGGAGGAGTAAACAGAAAGTCATTCTCACCATCCCATGTTGGCCTTGAAAAACCCAGAAAATATTGCCTCACGAAAAATTCTGGAAAAGTGGAGGTAGAAGAAAGATGAGGTATTGCAGTCTTTTATTCAGGAGGCTAGGGAGATTAATAGGAAAGGTCCTTCTTGCTTGGCTGAAGAGGACTAGTAGCAAGCCACAGCAAGCCCCACCTCAGTGTACCAGCAGAAGATTCTGAGAACCAGATCACTACAATATCCAACTTCCAGCACCTGAGACCCCAGCACAGAAAACCAGTAACAAGGTCTTTAGCATCCAGCACAAGAAGTCTGGGAGAGTACCCCCTGCCCCCAGAAACAGAGATCAAGCTGAAAAGGCACAAAAAGGGCAAATAACATAAGCAAACTTAATGGGGAAAAATCAATGACTGTAGAGAAATATCTTGCTGCAGGGAAGATAAAAATGCAAATTCAGGAGAGCACAATGTAGTCAATATACTCACATCCAAAACCAAAAAGGGGGAATAGGAATTGGTCTCAAGTCCAAAAAGACTTCTTGGAAGAGCTCAAAAAGGATTTTAAAAGTCAAATAAGAGAGACAGAAGAAAAAATTTAAAATACAATTGAAAATTGGGAGGGGGAGGGGGTAGAATGAAGAAAATAACTATTTAAAAAGTATAATTGACCTAATGGAAGTAGGTACAAAAGCTAACTGGAGAAAACAATTTGTTAAAAATTAGAATTGGCAAGTGGAAGCTAATCACTCTACGAGACTTTAAGAATTAGTCAAACAAAACTGAAAGAATTGAAAAATAAGGTAAAAGGTAAAATACCCCATTGGAAAAACAACTGACCTGAAAAAATAGAGCCAGGAGAGACAATTTAAAAACAATTGATCTATCTGAGAACTGTGATGAAAAAAAAAGAGCCTGGACAACATCTTTCAAGAAATCATCAAGGAAAACTGACCTGAGGTGCTAAACCCAAGGGTAAATAGACATTGAAAGAATCCACTGACCAACTCCTGAAAGAGATTCCAAATTGAATATGCCAAGGAATATTGTAGCCAAATTCCAGAATTATCAAATCAAGGAGAAAATAATGCACACAGAAAAAAACAATTCACATATTATGGAACCACAGTCAGGATTATACTGGACCTTGAAGCTTCTACGTTAAAAGACTTCAAGGCTTGGAGTATGATATTCCATGAGGCAAAGGAACTTGGATTACAACCAAGATCAACTACCCAGCGAAACTGAGAGTAATCTTTCAGGGGAGGAGATGGACTTTAAATAAAATAGGGAGCTTCCAGATTTTCCTGATGAAAAGACCACAGGTCATTGGAAAATTTGATCTTCAAATACAAGATTCAAGAGAGGCATAAAAATATAAACAGGAAAGGGCAGGGGGAAGATGTTATTCAATAAGGAGAAACTGTTTACATCCCTATGTGGGCATAAAAGTCTCACAATCCAATGCAGAAAGGCAGAAATATTAAATGCATCCTTTTCAGATCCTGATGCAGCAAAAATTATGTGTGATAAAGGACCATGGGAAGAGAAGCAAATAATCTAATCCTGAAGATGAATGAGTCAAACAACAGATCATAGAAACAATCAATAGCTTCATCCAAGAGAATGACAATGATGAGACAGCATACCAAAACTTGTGGGAAGCAGGAAAACTGGGTCATAGAGGAAGTATTGTCTCTAAATGCTTACATGAACCAAATATAGAAAGAAGAGATCAAAGAATTGGACATGCAACTAGCAAAGCTAGAAAAAGAGGAAATTAAAAACCCCCAATTAAATATCAAATTAGAAATTCTGAAAATCAAAGGAGAAATTAATAAAAAATGGAATTAAGAAAATTTTTGAATAAATAAAACTAAGAGCTGGTCTTTTGGGGAAAAAAAGAAACAACCAAATGGATAAAACTTTAGTTAATTTGATTTAAAAAAAAGAAAGATGAAAACTAAATTACCAGTATCAAAAATGAAAAAGGGATAATTCACCACCAATGTAGAGGAAATAAAACAACAATTAGGAGCTATTTTGTTCAACCTAATGCTAATAAATCTGATGATCTTAGTGAAATGGGTATTTACAAAAATATAGATTTCCCAGATTAATAAAAGAGTAAATAAAATACTTAAATAACCCCACTTCAGGAAAAAAAAAGAAATTGAACAAGCCATCAATGAATTCCCTAAGAAAAAATTTCCAGGATCAGATGGATTTACAAGTGAACTCTAAAAAACATTTAAAGAACAATTAATTCCAATATTATATAAACTATTTTTGGAAAACAGGTAAAGAAGGAGTCCTACAAAATTCTTTTTATAACACATACATGGTGCTGATACCTAAACCCAGAAGAGTCAAAACAGTGAAAGAAAATTATAGACTAATTTCTCTAATGAATATAGGTACAAAAAATTTTAAATAAAATGTTATCCAAGAGATTACAGCAACTTATTGCAAGGATAATAAATACACTCTGATCAGGCAGGATTTATGCCAGGAATGTAGGACTGGTTCAATATTAAGCAAAAAATCAGCTTAATTGACCATATCAATAACAAAACTAATAGAAATCATATGGTTATCTCAATAGAAGCAGAAAAAACTTTTGACAAAATATAACACCCTTTCCTATTAAAAACACCTACACAAAAATTGACCATAGAGCATAGGAATTAATGGAGTCTTCTGTAAAATTATAATTAGCATCTATCTAAAGCCATCCACAAGTACTATATGTAATGGAGATGAGCTAGACACATTTCCAATAAGATCAGGGGTGAAAAGTCATTATCACCACTGTTATTCAGGATTGAGCTAGAAATGTTAATTTTAGCAATGAGAGAAAAAAAAAGAAATTGAAGGAATTAGAATAGGAAGTGAGGAAACAAAACTGTCAATCCATGCAGATGATATCATGGCATACTTAGAGAATCCTAGAGTATTGAGTAAAAAAAGTACTTGAAATAATAAACAACCTTAATGAAGTAGCAGGATAGAAAATAAACCCACATAAATCATCAGCATTTCTCTATATTGCTAATAAAATGCAGCAGCAAAAGGCAGAAAGAGAAATTCTATGTAAAATTACCATAGACATTATAAAATATTTCAGTCTACTTGCCAAGACAAAATCAGTAACTCTATGAACAAAATTAGAAAACCCTTTTCGCATAAATAAAGTCACATCTAAACAACTGGAAAAACACAGGAAATTAGCATATCATTTTTCTCACATGTAAGGTAGCAATAGAACTAATAAAAAAAATCTCAGGGCTCAAGACATTGAAGAGTGAAGAGTAGTAAGTTCATTCTTTCCCAATTTTGTTTTTGCTTCATTCCCAACATTCCAACTTGAGATCTAGAATTCGAACCAATCTAAAGCCAATATTTTATTGTGAAAGTTTATCTAATATTTAATAACAGAATTTCAAAATTTGAAGGGGTCTAGGAGCCATCTTGTCCAACCCACAACCAAAATGATAACGCTTTAAAATTAGTAAAAGTTTTTTTTTTTTTTGCACAATTACTTCTTTTTTTCTAATAAGCTCCAGTGAGTTAGGTAAGACAAGGAGGGGTAGGACAGGGCATAGCTGATCAAGGCTGGACAGGGATGGGCTGGCTTTATTAGTTTCAAATAATAGGGGATCAGGAAGATTTGCAATGACTACCTTACATATGACTCACAGGTCACACAGCTGGTAAATGGCAAAGTATGAGAACCCTTGCCTTCTTGCTCTCATTTGAATTTACTATAAGAGATGTCTGAAAACAAAGCAAGGTATTCTACTAGTATTCACTATATACTTATATGCATTATACTGGTGTATATTGAGATCATAATCTACCCATCTAGAAATCTGTCAACTTCAAGAGGGCAATTGCCAGCAGCTAGACACAATATGGCACAGTAGCCAAAATCTCCCTGTTGCCATATACATTTATAATAACTACTTAGCAAGGCAATAATATTAGTTTTATAGTTTTTTTAGTTCTTTCAGGATAACTCAGCAAGGTAGCTAGTACAAACATTATAATCCAATTTGTAGGTAAGGAAATTGAAATTGTGAGAGCTTAATTGGCTTTGTCATGGTCACATATAATTAATAAGGATCAGAACCTGGACTTGATCCAATATCTCCTTAATCTGCTACCAAATTTATGACAGCAAGCAACAAATAATTTTGGTGTAAACTTCCAGCCTCAGGAAATTGTAATGTCATGCACAAGCAGCTTCCCAAAAGAATGCTACTGTGAACAGCTTTTTTTAGGTTCTGATTACACAGTATAGCAAACACTCCATTTATTCCATTACAAATCAAGGCAAACATTCACAACAAATCACAATATAATATTTACAACATTACATCTTATCACAGAAAATCACAATATAGTGTTCACAACAACTTAACATTAGAATAGCCACACAGTTTTCACTACAGTGGCCACAATATTTGGAACAAAGAACAAAAGAATAATCATCTGGTTTCCCTAAGGGGGGAAACTCTCCTTACTTAATCGTTCAGTCATTTCACTATACAATAATCAATCTTCCACTCATGAGACAATTATAGATTAACTTAATCAGTCACTGATCTAGTAATCAGTCACTAAATACAATCATTGGAAAATTACACAAACCCTCCACCCCTCAGTGTCTAGTACACTTCACTTTCATCACATGTTCAATATCCAAAGAGAGGCCTTTTCTTCATCTTGATTTGGGGTGGTTTCTCTGATTCCTTGGATCTCCTTCCATGGTCCCAGCTCCTATCTGAATCCACCAAACAGTCACCTGGATTCAGAGGCAGACAGTTCCCAGGTTCTTGTCCAGTCTTCCAGGCAGTTCTTGGTGCACACTAAAATTCACAGGGTCCAACACATCTCAAAACCTTCACAACTTCTGTTTCTGGGAACTCAAGGATCAACCAAGCCACAAGCAAATAAAGTCTTATCCCAGTCATGCTTCTTCAGTCCTAGGATCCAGATGGAATCGCAGCCTTCTAGGTGGCAGAAACTTCAGCCTTCATCAGATTCTGGCCTCAAGAAAAACTCCAACTCAGTTCTCAGTCAGCTTCCAGATGCTGGGAGAGAAACTCTCTTTCTCTCAAGAAAACTCCAACTCAGCTCTTCAGTCCAGCAGCCCAGCTCCCAGATGTTGGAACAACTCTGCTTCCTCCACCAGGAGCCACCAGGAGGAAGACTCCTGATTCTGATTTTTTGTCTCTGGAATTCTTCTTATATACACACACTGGCCTCTTGTCTCAGTCAACCCCCCTTCCTGCCACATCAGCAACAGGAGACAAAGTTCATTCCCTCTGTCTCTTTCACACAAGAGACAGAGCTCACACCTTCTGTCTCTTTCACAAAAGTACTTAGCTCTTAGTTACTAAGGACTAAGTACCTGATAAATTAATTACCATTACAGAACTCCCCATAACATTTTCAGGACAGGACAATATTTAATAGACTATCTTTCCTGGATCTCCTTTATATATTTATTAATCATTTTTTAAAAGTTTGATTTTGTACTTCCTATTCCTAAAATTATGAGTAGTTATGTTTACCAAGCTTTACTAATGGTGAAAACTGAAAGGAATTTCTAGAGATTTTAGACATTCTCCAGCTCAAATATTCCATTTTATAGAAGGAGATATTTAGTACCAAATAATCTCAATGGCTTTCCTAAAGATACATATAAGTAAGAGAATCATAATATGAAACTAATTCATCTGTTGATCTATTATCCTACATTCCTTCCCTAGGGTATTGAGATACCATTCCTTAAAGCAAAAAACATAGAATCCCTTTCTCCACTACTTCTGATTCCCCCTCTTGTTCCACATTTTACCCTGGTGTTTCCTTTCTGAGATGGAGGAGTCACTTACTTTTCCTTTTTTTACTTAAAGATTATTTAGCCCCTTTCTGGCCCTTCCCAGAGAAAGATAAGAGGAAAGTTCTAGTAGTTCAATTTTTTGTAACATTTAAACATGGTAGAAAATTATTAATAGAATAGACTTTGAAAATCCATGAAATATGCAGGTAATCTTGGAGGGCAAACAAAAGTCTTACCTGACTTGTCACCCTGATAGTATTGACTGATATATTTTAAGACTAATGATTTCATTCTGGAGCCCAAATATTTCAAAGTAATAGTTATTTCAAATTCAGAGACACATGAGCATATAGAATGCATTTTATAATTAGACAAAGTCTCTTGGCAGAAAAAAATATTCTGATAAGAGGCAATTCTAAGGTCACTGATTCCATATTTAAGCCATGACCAATAATGGCTAGTCTCAGATAATTAATGTTTTCAGTCATGATGGAAGAATCAATTATATCCTTATGCCAATCTGGTCCATGACCCCACATAACTATATACTTCTGGCATAGAGACTAAATTATTCTACATTAAATTTTATCTGAGTACTTACACCAACCATTAACAATGCACTTTACAAATTATAAAGATGGCATCCATATTTTGACCATCCATTATACATTAAAAATTCAATTTCATTTGCAGCTAAGTACTTACTCACTTCTCAAAAGGTTACTGAACCATGGACAGAGGCAATAGGCCCATGATCAACCACATAATGATTCAATATTCCTAATTTCATAGATTTATAGATAGAAGAGACCTATCCCACTGGAATCACTTTACAGATGAGGAAATTGAGGCCAGATGGATTAAACAGCTTGTTTAAAGACAGAGAGAGAAGGAGGGAGAGACAGACAGAGAGAGAGTATGTATAAGGGGCAAGGCAGAGAATTGTGACCAACACTTCTAACTCCAAATCTATTGTATCATGCTAACTCTCTAATCACAAACTAAAGACCCCAAGATTATATAATTAGTGAAGTGAAAGAATGTGATGGCAAAATCCCTTAGATTTGTCTAGTCCATAGAATATAGGGGATTGCTTTCACATCTTCACCTCAGTAACTTTTTAGGATTCTTCTTTCTTTGATTTGATAAATCCCAGTGGCAATTCCATTGGCACTCAGGTAAGTGTGTTCAACTATATTACCTTTGATACTTACTACCTGAGCAATCTTGGGCAAGTCATTTAACCCTGGACCTCAGTTTCCTTTTTAAAACTTTAAGTTGCAGAACAGGTAGCAATTTGCATCAGTAGAAAAGATTTCATTACCAGAAGCTCCCTCTTTTCATAAAATCACAGTTTCAGACCAATGGATGAAATGTACCGGAGGATGCTTTGATTTCTGTTACAAGACATGAATACTCCATACAATAAAATGAGAGGGTTGCACAAGGTAGCCTCATAATTCATTTCAACTCTTGATCAATGATTTTGCACTCTCTCACTGTACTCTATCTTCCCCTCTTCTCTTTCTCAATCCCAAGTCAGTTTTAGCCTTATTATTAGTATTATTATTAGAAATAGAAACTGACTAGCCCAACTAACTGGTAGAAATTCCTCTAATCTAAATGATTACATGATATAATAGAATAAGCCATAAAATGGGCAATCAAAAAATCTGGATCTTAAATTGAGTTCAACTACTTACTCTCTGTCTGAGCTTATACAAGTTGTAACTCCTCTCTGGGCCTTCCTATTCTAAATCTTATTAATCTACTCTCCAACTGGAAGAGAAAATCCTAAAGTTCACATAGTTTTATAGTGACAGATCTTCTCAGAGTACTCTATGGGGCCCCTTTAAAAGTCAGCAGTTTGCTTAACCCAGCTCTTTGATAAGGGATCATACCTTTGGCTACTCAGTACCTGGCCCTTTTGTATAACTCCACCCAAATAATCTCAAGTGATAATTACATTGACAATGAATGCAATGTATTTTTTTTAAGTTACTCATTCAAAATGCATATTGTTGTGACTAATAACTACTACCCAAAGAAGAATATGAGCATATTCATTAGTAGTAATTCATACAGTAGTAATAAGTACTGAAACATTCATATAATAGTAATAGAAATCAAAGCAGCCTTGTCTATGTTTCATTGGCAAGGGCCTGTGAATTCATTGGGAAAGGGAGCTTCCAGTGAAGAAACTTCTTATACTAATGAAAATTAGGACCCTTTATGAAACTTATGGTCTTAAAGGACTGACTGAGAAACTGAGAGGTTAAGTGATTTTCCCATGTTAAAAGCAAGACTTGAACTCAGATTTTTAAAAAAAATTCTATGGGGGGTGGAGCCAAGATGAGGGCGTTAGAGCTGCGACATATCGCAGCTCTCACATAGCCACCCCAAAATACCCATAAAATATGACTCTAAACTAATTCTAGAACTCCAAAACACACACAAATATACTTTCCACTAAAGTCAGCTTGGCTACGAGGAACCATATCAGCACTGCGAACTGAAACCAGCCTGGCCTGAAACCTCGGCTGTGTCCCGGGGGTGGCTGGATGAGAGGAGCCGAGCCCTGGCTAGAGCTTCAGGTGAGTGGATTGGTGGCAGCTGCAGCAGGATTCAGAACTAGGTCAGTGGAGCTTGCAAGGTCCTGAGAGAAAAGCAGTCCTGCCAAAACGCCTCCAGGGCTGAGAAGTGAAAAGGCGGGGGTTCTGTACCTGCCTCCACATTGTTGCTTCAGAGCTCTCGGCCTGCAGACTTCAGGGAGACCAAGCGATCGTTCAAAGGCCAAGTGCTCTCGCGTTGAGCAGCCTGGATCCAGATCACAGTCTTGGGCTTTGGTCCTGTGGTTCGTTTTCATTCAGTCAGCCAGAAGTGGCAGAGGGACCCAGAAACTCCCTAAGAACTCTGGCAGCTGGGAGGACCCCAGCGATTTGGGACAGAGTTTTCCCCTCTGGAAGCAGAGCTCCACAGAGATTAAAAAAAAAATCACGGACTGACCAACCATGAATAAGAATAAGCATAAGAAGCAGGGTGAGAACAGCAACCAAACCCTAGATTCCTTCTTTGAAGAAAAGAAAGACCAAGGCAGAGAGCTACAGGAGGACAGCACAGCGAGAGCTCCCCCACCAGGGGCTTCCAATAAACATGAAGATTGCCTTAAAGCAACCTTACTCTCACAGAATTTGGCTTAGGGAAGGAATGATATAAACTCTAAACTGTTCATCTTGCCACATAGAAGAGTAGGGGGAAGGGGGATGAGAGGTGGGGTGATGGAGGGGAGGACAGGTTTGGAGGGAGAGCTGATGAAAGTTCACATTTCTGTAGAGGGACAGGGACAGGGTACAGAGTGGATGGGGGGGCAGGATAGGAAGAAGGAACATGTAATCAGACTCTCACAATATGCTCAGTGTGGAGAGGTCCTGCGTAATTACACATGTTCAGCCTGTATTTGATTGCTTGTCCTTCCAAGGGATGGGTGAGGAGGGAGGAAGAGAAAGAATCTAGAATCTAAAGTTCTATAATCAAATGTTAAGAATATATATTATATATGTGTATATATATATATATATACATATACATATACATATATACAATTATTATTATTATTATCACTGACTACACCCAACTGGAACTTGAGATACACAGGCACTGTGGTTGGGAGATCCATCCTGCCCTACGGAAAAGTGACATAGGAGAGAACAGACTGGGGGAGGTGGGACACACTGGGATGGCTGTTTTGGGGTGGTGGGTAGGGGAAAGATGGGGAGAAAATTTTAACACAAAATTTCATGGAAATGAATGATGTAAACTCAAATTTAAAAAAATTGAAAAAATTGAAAAAAAGAAAGCATAAAAAAATAAATAAGAAATAAATAAAACTTCTGTGCCTTGGCTCTCAATTCACTGTGACATGCTATTCTAACTTTATCTGTTATTACTAAACTAATCAATTTCTCAGTTTTTTGGTCAGATTTTTTAAATGTTTTATTGATGCTTTTTATATCACTCTCTTCACAGTCCCCCATTTTATTAATAACCCTCTGTAGTAATGAAGTACAGTGAAACGGGGAAGGGGGAAAAACAACGACCCTTTGTGGCAGTAGCCCACCATTTCTCTACAAAGAGGAGGGATATATGTTTTATCATCCTATCCTTGGAGTAAAACTCGATCATTTCATTGATCTTAGTTAGGCTGGCTCCTCTCCCCTTGCTTCATTCTGTGGGATCATACAATGCATTCCATGCTGTTGTCTTTTCTGAATGCCTCAGAATCATTTATTACAGCACAATTCTCTTCCATTACATCCATATATTACAATTTGTCCTATGACTCCCAAATAAAAAAAAACCCGTCATACTCTTTTCTTCTGGTTTGCGGCCATGAAGAATGTTATTATAAATATTTTTGCAAATTTGGAACTTAGAGCTTTTTGGGATACATACTCATTAGTTATATTAGCAGGTCAAAATTTTTGCTAGCAAAAATATACTAGCAATAGCCTTGTTAACTCCACTATGCTCCATGCTTCTCCCTGCCCCCAAACTCTAAACAAGGGTTGCTAACTTCCAGTGAAGAACCCTGTCTATTATGTGATGATACCACATAGAAATAGTACCAGTACTCACTTGCTTAATAATTAAGATTTGTAAATTCAGTGAAAATTTGGCAGAGAAAAAAATTCTGGATTTCTGATTCTGGAAAAAGCAAATCATTTGTATCATCTTATTAGAAAGTGGCATGGTCAACAGGAAGAATAGTCTTAGGGATCAGGAGGCAGGAAAAAAAATGGTCTTATTTCCCAAATTCAGATAATTTTATAATTTTCACACTCTCTCTACATATAAAGTACACTGGAGAACTGCAGCACTTTTGGATCATTCTAGCCAAAACATATTTTAAGTTGAAACAAAAATAACTGTGACAAGACTAATGGGGCCAGAGGAAGATTTGGGGGTTATATCATCCAAATGCAAGATTTGATCTGTCTTTGCCTTAACATACATTCAGCTCTTTGTAAAATTTCTGTTTCTCCCACTCAATAGCTAGCAGCTGAGGTAAATCCCAGGCAATCTACCTGCATATTATGCACCCTGCTCTCACATTTATTAACTGTGTGATTCTCAAAAAAATCACTTAAGCTCTCGGCCTCAAGCAGCTCTCCAGAACTTATCTACTAAGGCATAGATAGTATGGTCTGCCTCGACAGACAAAAATTCCACACTGGGAACTCCCTATATTCACAAAAATCAGTGATTTTTTTTTTACATTTTGGAGGTTTGGATTGTGTGGTAAGACATGTCCTGAGACGAACTGACTAAATGGACATTTAAAATACTGCCCTCCAAAAGAATTGGAAATTGAGGAGATAGATCCCTTTAATTGGAGAAGAGTTGAACAAGCTGTGATATAATTGTGATGGAATACTACAAGAAATGATGAGCAATATAGTTTCAGAAAGACCTGAGAAGATCTATATGAACTGATGCCAAATGAAGCGAGAAGAACTGGGAGATCATTGTTCACAGTAACAGAAATGTTGTAATGATGATCAAATGTGAAACACTTGGCTATTTTGATCAATACAGTGATCCAAGACAACACCAAAACATCCACGATGAAAAATATTATTGACTTCCAGAGAGAGCTGATGAACTCTTTGAGTACAAATTGGAATGTACTTTTTTAAACTTTATTTTTGCTTGCTTTTTTTTTGCAACATTTCTAATATAGAAATATGTTTTGCTTGACTTCACATGTATAATTGGTGTCATATTGGTTGTCTTCTCAATGAGTGGGGAAGGGTCTGGAGGAAGAAAGAATATTTGGAATTCAAAATGTTAAAAAAATTAAAACAGTTTTTAAAGCAATTGGAAAAATAAAATAATTACAAGCAACAAAAATAAAATAAAATACTCCCACTCCTCCCTGCAAAAAAAAAGATTTATTTGTTTCTTCCTAATACATGGGAAATTTTCTTATTAGTTTATCAGGAATTTGTGTGTATTCATTAGTATTTGATTTGGAGGCTATTTACAGCCTCAGTGAAAAGTATTTATTAATTCATTTGTCTTCCCAGGCATATATACATCAACTTTCAAATCACCTCTTCACTACGTCATAGGTTTAGAGGTTCACTTAATAAATTATGAGAAATACATTTATTTGTAGCAGTGGAGTGTGTCCACTATGAATGTAAGTCCTGCAGAAAAAACAGGTTCAAAACAGGTATATCCATTCAAAATCACATCCTCCAATGTGTTAGCCTTTACTTGTTAAGGCAGAAGACAAAATTAGTTTCAAGCAGTCATTTAACAAAATAGCATAAGAGAAATATCAATAGAATATTTTTCCATAAATCCGGGCCATGTTCTCCTGAAATACAACCCACTAGTATGAAGAGTAGACACATATAAGGATTGTTTGTAAAAGTACATATAGGGAACATGTATATTCAGCATACATAATTGGTGTGGCAGCTCTACCCTTTATCAATCCAAGGCTGTTGATGTCTTTTTATGAGTTATGAGGTAGCTAGTTCAGTGGATAGAGTGTTAGACTTGAAATCAGGAAGAGGTGAGTTAGTATCCTGCCTCATATACTAAGTAGTTTCCGTATCTGAAAAATTGAAGTTGTAAAAGTACCTACCTCCCAGAGTTGTGACAATCAAATGAGATAAGATTTGTAAAGCATTGGCAAAGCACTATACAAATGCTTGTGAGGATGATGATGATGATGATGATGATGATGATGGTGATGATGATGGTGGTGGTGGTGGTGGTGGTGGTGGTGGTGTGGTGGTGATGGTGAAGATGTCATCAAACTGGGTAGCTGAGCCATTCTTCAGTAGAAATTGTTCAGTCCTGGTCTTCTTTACCATGTGTGAGGAACAGCATCAATTAAATTAACTTCTATCATCATCTTTGGGTTTTATCACTTTTCTGCTAGTCCCTGTATTACTGAAACTAAACTTCAAAGGGACACATCAGGTGAGATGCTACATTTTTTACTCAGAAAGTTAGCCATGCCACAATGCAACGATTAGAAAGCCTCTCCATATAAGAATGGGTTTATAATTCTTTAGTAATAGCCAAAGTTATGAAAGCTATTACCCAGTCAAGGAATTAAACAGATTTTATAGGTAGACTACCAAGACTATTATTTAGGTCACTTCAATTAGAGCTGAATTATAATCAATTTTTCCAGATAACTATTTGACATAGGACTGAAAATTCCTTGTAACCATCAACCTCATTTATGACCTGAATTTCCCTCAAATAATTTTGTAGATTGCTTCCCAACAATGTCTTCAAAGAAGTATATCATTATGAGGCAACACAGCTTCACTCAAATCCCCGAGATTCCTTGAATGAAGGAAGCTTCACTCTCCTAATACAGGAAGCCAATTGTTTATTGATCCCATCCAACCTGGCAAATAAAAGTTATTAGTTATAGCCTCCATGTTTCTTTACCTAGGCAGGTATAGATTAAGAGCAATGGTTTAACTGATAGAAACTGTAATAGTAGTAATTAATAATAACAATGACTAGCAGTTATAGAGCACCTTAAGATTTGTAAAGGGCTTTAATATGGCATCTCATTTGTTCTGTACAACAGCCCTATGGACTATTATTATTATTCCAGCTTAATAGATGAAAAAAATGAGTGTGAGAGAGGTTTGGTAACTTGTTCAAGGTCACAAAACCAGTAAGTAATTGGGACAGGTCTGCCTCCAAAAACAAAAATCACTGTTCCAATTTGAAAGAATCTCATATGACCTCCTGGACCTCAGAATAAAAGAGGGAAGGGAGGATGGAAATAATAATTTATCTATATAAATTTATCTAATATGTACCAGGTGCCATGCTAAACATGTTACAAATACTATCTCATTTGATCCTTACTACAATCCTGTGAGATAGTTGCTACTATTATCCACATTTTACAGTTGAAGAAACTGAGGCCAACAGAGGTTAAATGACTTGCCTTGAATCACACAGCTAGTAAATGTGAGACCAGCTTTGAATTCAGGTCTTCTTGACTTCAGACCTATGACTCTACTTACTTCACCACCAGCTGACAGTAGCACGAGATTTGTCACTGTAATCAATTGGGTGCTCTATCCTCAGTCCCTCCTCAAGCCTACCACAAGCCTTTTAATAGGGCACATTTTTATAAATTGGGTCCATTTCATAACAAGTCAGTCCCTCTATTCTGGTCTTACCTGGACAACTATAAAAAAACCTCTTAACAGGTTTCCTTCCCTCCTGTTGCTCCTTTTTCAAATCTAACTTTTACTGCTATCAAAGTAAATACCCTAACAAATAATTCTTACTATGTTACTTCTTGGTTTATATACCTTTAATGGTTTCTTATAGCTTATAAGATAAAAGGAACACTTCCTGTTAAAGATCATTGACAGTGAAATACAAAGCTATTGCTTAAAATGATCTTGCGTAATGATCTTGTATAAAAGATGTTTTTAATATCTCATATAAAATGGATTTTAAATTTCTCTAGCTACATGATTATGATTATATTGGTAAGCTCTTACAGAGCATGTGCCAGAATTTTTTTTGGTCAATTTCTAAAAATGTCATTGTAAACCACAACCGTCAATAAAAAAAATTAAACAAATAAAAATAGAAAAAAAAAGAATAAAATCCCAAGACATACTTTACATTTGGTGGATAAAAAAGTTAGAAAGAAGCAAATGAATAGACAGCAAATTAGAAACAGAATTGTTCTGTGTCCAAATCTGTCTCATGTTCCACTCTCTTTGGTGTTGTGTTCTTTATTGTATATATACAATGTACATGTAGATAGAGTGATTTTTTACGTACGTAGTTATATTTACTAACTGTAGAGTACATAATTCTGTTCCTTCTAGTCTTGTTTTACCTCAATTTAAATAATAATCTATAAATTTATTTGCATTTATCTGTTTACTATTTTTATATTTACCATACTGTGTACGTATCTCGTTTACCTCTGTAGAACTATAACGTTTCATTACTTCATTATGAAAAAATTCCCTTAACAATTCCCCAATCGTCAGATACACATTTTGTTCTCAGCTTGTTTACTATTACAAATAATTGCAGCAAATTAATCTTTTTGAAAATCTATGAATATTTTTCTGCAGACAGGTTTTCCTTTCCCTTTGATTATATTTTGCAGGTAAAGTTTTTATAGTGAAATTTTTTTTGTTGAAATGTATAATCAGTCAGGCATAGTGGTATATGTCCAGAATCCACCTACAAGGAAGGCTAAGGTTAGTGGATCTCTCTTTTTTCTTAATAGTTTAGCAAGCGGTTTACTGTAGCTTTTACAATAAAGCAAAGGTTTGAATAGATCAGAGAATCTGTAAGCCAGTAACTTACATACATTCCAAAATTTCAAAAACAATTTGCAAAGAATCTTTTGGCAGCAGCTACAATATACATAAGATATTCAACAGTATACAACAACTAAATAGAAAACACAGTTATCATGTAGTCTTTCATCATTCTCTCTGAAAGAAAAAAAAAGATTTCTGTATAGAAAGTGGAAATCAAAAGAATCCTGCAGCCTTCTTTGCACTCTAGCGCAGACAATTATATTTTATTGGAATGAGCTTTATACCTGAATCATGAGCTTAAAAAAGTGAACCTGAAGTTCTTCAGTCTCTGGCACTCACAGCTTAGTGCTGATCTCATAGGTTACTGTAATTTTCAAAAAAGGTAGGTGAATCTCTTGAGCAAGAAAGTTACAAACTTGAGTGAGCTGAAGCAATCTTGTGTTTGCACTAATTTCAGCAATATAGTTAGTGCCCTAGGAGGGTGGGTCCAGCAGCTTGCCCAAAATGGAATGAACTTAAGGTGGGTTCATGTTAGAAAGTGAGCAGGTCAAAGCTTTGTGCTGAACAGTAGTGAGTTTGGATCTGTAAATGTTTCTTTCATTTCCAAACTCAACAAAATTTCTTTCACAAAACAAGTTCAATCTTTAAAAATAGGCAGATGGGGAAGGGTGATAATAACCAGTCCTATGATTCACTATATATTCTAGGTTGTTCTTTAAGGCATTTGCATATGTCTACCATTCCAAAAACCACGTGTCAGAATGTCTGTTTCTATAAACTTTTATCAGCATTCTTACTTATTTTTTG
>JAQQSU010000086.1:0-42343 GCA_028627135.1 Pseudochirops cupreus | reverse complement strand
CTTATTTCCTGGTTGCATGTAAAAATTTTCTTAACATTTGTTTTTAAAACATTGATTTCCAAATTCTTTTCTTTCTTCCCTCCTCACCTACCCCCACTGGGAAGACAAGCAATTCAATATAGGTTGTACATGTGTAGTTACGCAAAAACATTTCCATAGTAGTTATATTGTGAAAGACTAACCGTATTTCTGTCCATCCTATCCTGTGCCCCATTTATTCTATTTTCTCCTTTGACCCTGTCCCTTTTCAAAAGTGTTTACTTCTAACTACCCTCTCCCACTGTCTGACCTCCCTTTGATCATCCCCTTCTTATCCCCTTCTCCCCTACTTTCCTGTAGGGTAAGATACCCAACTGAGTGTGTATGTCATTCTCTCCTTAAGCCAAATCCAATGAGAGTAAGGTTGACTCATTCTCTTTCATCTTCTTGCTCTTCTCATATGCTTGTAGATATCTTTAGTTTCTTCCTCTGAAAACTGCCTGTTCACATCCTTTAACCATTTATTAGTTGGGGAATGACTTGTATTCTTATAGATTTGGCTCAATTCTCTGTATATTTTAGGAATGAGGCCTTTATGAAAGACACATTGTATAAAAATTCTTTCCCAATTTCCCACTTCGCTCTCAATCTTGGTTATATTGGCTTTCTTTGTATAGAAATGTTTCAATTTAATCTAATCAAAATTACCCATTTTGCATTTTATACTGCACTCTAATTCTTGTTTGGTCATAAAGTCTTCCCTTCTCCATAAATCTGACAGGTAAATTATTCCTTGCTTTCCCAGATTGCTTACAGTATCAGCCTTTATACTTAGATCATGAACTCATTTAGACTTGATTTTGATATACCATGTTAGATAATAGTCTATACCCAGTTTCTGCTTTACTATATTCCAGTTTTCCCAGCAGTTTTTGTCAAATAGTGGGTTCTTATCCCAAAAACTTTGGTCTTTGGGTTTATCAAACAGTAGATTACTATAGTCATTGACTGCTTAGTCTCATGTACTCAAATCTATTCCATTGATCCACTACTCTATTCTTCAGCCAGTACCAAGTAGTTTTGATGATTGCTGCTTTATAATACCAATTAAAATCTCGCATGGCTAGGCCACCTTCCCTAGCATTTCTTTTCATTAATTCCCTTTATATTCTGGACCTTTTGTTCTTCCAGATAAATTTTGTTACTATTTTTTCTACCTTTATAAAGTAATTTACATGTCCCTAGAAGATTCTCTCAAAATAGTTACACAAAACCCCTGAAGCTTCAGATAGTATACCCACTCCTACTGAAAGACCCAAAAAATACTGAAGAAAATAACACCTTAAAAATAGACTAATCCATATGACAAAAGAAGTCCATAAAGCCAATGAGGAGAAGAATGCCTTAAAAAGCAGAATTGGCCAAGTGGAAAAGGAGAACCAAAAACTCTCTGAAGAAAATACTTCCTTAAAAATCAGAATGGAGCAAATGGAAGTTAATGACTTCATGAGAAATCAAAATATTATAAAACAGAAATGAAATAATTGAAAAATAGAAGACAGTATGAAATATATCATTGGAAAAACCAATGACCTGGAAAATAGATCCAGGAGAGATAATTTAAAAATTATTGGTCTACCTGAAAGCCATGATCAAAAAAAAGAGCATAGATGTTATCTTTCAAGAAATTATCAAGGAAAACTGCCCCAATATTCTAGAACTAGAGGGTAAAAGAGAAATGGAAATAATCTACTAATTGCCTCTTGAAAGAGATCCCAAAAGGAAAACTCAGGAATATTGAGGCCAAATTCCAGAGTTCCAAGATCAAGAAGACAATATTCCAAGGAACCAGAAAGAAACAATTCGAGTATTGTGGAAATACAATCACAATAACACAAAATCTAGCAGTTTCTACATTAAAGGATTGGAGGGTTTTGAATATGATATTCTGTATGTCAAAGGAGTTAGGATTAAAACCAAGAAACAGCTACCCAGCAAAACTGAGTACAATACTTTGGGGAGGGAGGGAGAATGGATATACAGTGAAATAGAGGACATTAAAGTAGTATTGACAAAAAGACCTGAAGAGCTGAATAGAAAATTTGATTTTCAAAATAAAGAATGAAGAGAATTATGAAAAGGTAAACAGGAAAGAGAAATCATAAAGGACTTATTAAAGTTGAACTGTTTATATTCCTACATGAAAAGAGGATATTTGCAACTCATGTAATCTTTCTCAGTATTATGGTAGTTGCAGGGAATACAGATACATAGATAGATAAATAGACAGACAGAGAGAGAAAGACAAAGAGAGAGAGAGAGAGTGAAGGCACAAAGTGAGTTGAATATGAAGGGATGATATCTAAAAATAAAATTAAGGGACTAAAGAGGAATATATTGGGAGAAGGAGAAAGGCAGAGATGGAATGGGGTAAATGATTTCACACAAAAAAAAGAGGCAAGAAAAGGGTTTTACAATGGAGAGGAAGAGGGGTGAGGTGAGAGGGCATGAGTGAACCTTACTCTCATCAGATTTGGTTTAAGGAGGAAATAACAGACACACTCAATTGGGTATCTTACTCTCCAAAAAAGTAGGGGGAAGGGGAGAGAGAGGGTGAAGGAAGATTGGAGGAGGGGGTAGTCAGAAGCAAACACTTTTGAGAAGGGGCAGGGTCAAAGGAGAAAATAGAATAAATGGAGGGGGGCAGGGTAGGGTGAAGGGAAATATGGTTAGTCTTTCACAACATTACTATTATGAAAGTGTTTTGCATAACTATACATGTATAACCTGTATTGAACTGCTTGCCTTCTCAATGAGGGTGGGTGGGGAGAGAAGAAGGGAGAGAATTTGGAACTCAATGTTTTAAAGACAAATGTTAAAAATTGTTTTTACATGCAATTGGGAAACAAGATGTGCAGAAAATGGGGTATAAAAATCTATCTTTCCCTACAAGAAAGTGAGGGGGAAGAGGCTGGGAGGTGGGGTGATAGATGGGAGGGCAGACTGAGAGAAAGGGTAATCAGAATGCATGCCATCTTGGAGGGCAAGGGAGGGGAGAGACGGGGAGAAAATTTAGAATTCAAAATATTGTGAAAATGAATGTTGAAGACTAAAATAAATTAATTAATAAAAAAGGGGGGAAAAAGATTGTTGTGCCATCTTTCTACTTGCTGACTCTGCTGTTCCAGGAATTTTCCAGGGTATATTTTCTAGGTTTTTACAAGTCAATAAGGGAGAATGAGAGTGACTTACTGCTTACTCCACTGTTATGGCTCCTGGAAGTTGATTCCTTTTAATTTATTTTGTAGTCACTGTTGTTCCTTTAGTTCTGTCTATTTCATTCTGAATTGCTTCACAGAAGCAAGAACTTCCTATTTTCTCTCAATCCCTTATGTTCATCACCTCTTACTTCTTGTGTACTATTTCCTTAGCTACTTTATTTATCTGAAGTGCTTCCACTTTTATTTTCATTTTATTTCATTTTCCCTTTAAGGTTCTCTCCATTCCTTTTGTGTTGGCTGAAAAATCACTTGCCTTTATCTTTTCAATTTATTTTGTGCCTTAACAAATTTTGATGCGTATTGTGCTATTGCAACACACGTTTTGATAGGCAGAAAATTCTACCACATGTAATTTCTCTTCTACTGCAATGCTTAAATTTAATTCCTAGTATTCACCAGTGATGATGCTTGGATTTCTTTCTTAATCTCTAATTTCAATATTTCATTGACGGCCTTTCTCTAAGAAATATCTGAAACTTATTTCAACAAAGTGTAATTTGTTTTAACTTAATACAAGTAACTGACATGCTGGAATCTCATTTTCAAGGAAGTAAAGAGAATAATTTAATGACAACTCCCTCTTTATTTTACATTTTCATTAAGCTGCCCTTTCACAAGAATATGGCTATTTGTTGGGAAAATAATTAAACTGAGTTATTTTTCTTCATAGCTTCTATTGATACAGAAGGGGGAGAGTTAGCATTGTCATTTAACATGGAATTACAGTTTTGATGGAGATTATGTCTAAATAGCAGTTAGCTTCCAATGCACATTGCTGCCTTTTAGACACATAGTTGATTTCTGTCTTGTACCTGTGTTGTTTTACATGAAAAACTACTCCTGATGTCAATATTAATGTTCCTCTTAAATACACATAAGATGTGGCCATTTAGAATACTGAATAATTCACTCAAAACCAAAGGCTATTTATAAAGTGTCTTATATGAATGAAAAAAGCATTTCTTAAATACTTAACCTGTGTCAGGCAGTGTAGCATTGAGGATACAAGCTATGCCATATCCTTAAGGGACTTAAATTTTCTTAGCGCATTCCTGGCGAAGGAGGAATATTTTGGATGGAGAAGCCAAGGAGAATGTTAACTGGTGCAATTGATTGACAGCCTTGTAAGGCATACTAGTGTGGATTTGATGACTGTTCTCAGAACTGGAGTTGGAAAGGGGGAGGGGTCCAAGAAAACCTGGAGATAGTCAGGAAGAATGGCATCACATCAATGGGTATCTAGAGTAAGATACCCATCACTAGGAATATGGTATAAATATACATGGCAGACCTGATAGTAGTCAAAACAAAATTAAATACTTACCTGAGTCCAGTTTCACAGGATGCAACATTCAGTTTTGGAAGGTAATGAAGACTAGAAAGGAGATACTATAGCATGGAGATAGCATAGTAGAGTGGTGGGTATGAAACCAGACAGGATAAGGTGAAATATTGAATCAGCAAGCACCCTAGCATACCCAGCATGACTGCTAGCACAGGTTCTTAGATCTGCTTTTCTAAAGGAAAGCAACTCAAAATAGATTAATAATCTTACTTTACTCAATCAAACATATATCATTTACTTAGTTCAGGGGGAAAAGTCAACACCCTGAACTTCAGAGAATACAAACAGAAGTTACAAGCAGAAATGAAAAGCAGACAAAGAAACAGATCAGCAGATGGTCTTCCAGTTGTCTGACCATTACATCCATACCTAGTTAGTTAGCAGAGAGGGAAACACCAACATCTAGGTTTTCAAAGCCAGGGAGCTCAATGGCGGCCCAGAGTCTGGTCTGGCCAAATCACATAACTCTCTCCAAAGTGAGCCCCAAAGCAAAACTTCACATCAGGGTATATATAGCCTTCTCCTGGATCAGTGAATGTCATAGCCCTCCTGACCAACTGCCCAATCACAAAGTAATAAGGTGCGGGCATTCCTGAAGAACAAGCCTCCTGCAACAGGCTCCATGTGACCACATCCAGCCTATTAGGGGGCAGAGTATATTTTCAAATTAGGGAAGGTTCTCAGAGTCACTTAAGCCTATCAAAGGGCCTGGGGGCAGGGAAGATCTTCAGATTCCCATTCCCATAACATATACCCCCTGGGCACTGCAGATACAAAGATCAGAAGGAAACAGTCCCTGCCTTCAAAGCATTTATATTCTACTAATTGGTTATAACATATAAATGAATAACAGTAATAATGTTTTTAAATCTCTTTAAGGTTTGCAAAGTGCTTTAGGGATGAACAGATTTTATCCTTACAACAACCTTGGGATGTAGGAGCTACTATTATGCACCTTTTACCAACAAAGAAACTGAGGCAGGCAGATGTTAAGTGAATTAACCAGGGTCATAAAGCTATTAAGTCTCTGAAGCTGAATTTGAATTCAGTTTTTTCCTGTTTTCAAATTCATGGATCTATCCACTGTGCCACCTATCTACCTATGCATCTTGGGAGGGAGAAAGAAGGAGTTAGGAACTAAATACAAGAAAAATGGAGGACAGAAAAAATGATAACAACTGGGGAAAATCAGGACAGACTGAAAATAGGAGATGTCATCTCTCCTGAACTTTAAAGTGGGTTGGACATCTTAAGCGTCAGAGGTGAGGAGACAGTGCATTTCAGGTACAAGGCACAATTTTTGAAAAGGAATAATGACAAAATAGAATTTAAGAGTTAAGAAAGTTTGACAAGAAAAGAAAAAGACAAAGGGAAGAAAATGAAATAAATAATGGCAGCCAGGTGGTACAGTGGGTAGAGCACTGGCCCTGGAGTCAGGAGGACCTGAATCTAAATCTGACTCAGACACATACTAGATGTTAGACCCTGGGCAAGTCACTTAACCCCAATAGAAGTGTGTGAGGAGTGAAAACTTCTCAGGATGGATTTTAGAATTTGGTGTCAGTTTTGATGGTTGACTTTCCCCTACTCCTTCATTGCTGCTGTCAATCAGCAGCAAGCCCTTTCAGGAGTCTTTCTACCTCCAACCATGATGGCCACCTTTTTCCTTCTCCCTCCCTTGCTTCAAGATCCTTCCCCTTTTCCCTTGCTGTCAATCAGCATTAAGCTCTTAGCCCCTCCCTTCTTCACTTCAGCATTTGCCAAATAAGGATAGGTATATTTGAATTTGCTATCCCCTATATCCTTGTTCTTTGTAAACCTACCTCCCAGCCACTGAGAGATAGTGGCCAGCTTCCTTGTTATTTGCCATTGGGGAAGATTTTCATGTGGCGACTGAGCCTGCCTCTCAGCCAATGGAAGAAGGGACAGGTGGGGGGAGGGGGATTGACTGTGTTAGGGTATAAATTCTTGTTCTGTCTTTTGTAACACCCCTCCTCTCCATGATCAGTCATGGGGAGGACTGCCCTCTTCTGGGGGGCGGGAGAGAATAAAATTTCCTGTTTTTATCTTGAGAAATTGCTATGTTCTTGATTAAATTTTAAATGGAGTTTTTCATCCCACACAGATTGAAGGAAGGAAGGAAGGGAAGAAGGAAGGAAGGAAGGAAGGAAGGAAGGAAGGAAGGAAGGAAGGAAGGAAGGAAGGAAGGAAGGAAGAAAGAAAGGAAGGAAGGAAGGAAGGAAGGAAGGAAAGAAGGAAGGAAGGAAAGAAGGAAGGAAGGAAGGAAAGAAGGAAGGAAGGAAGGAAAGAAAGAAAGAACAAGAAAAAGTTTGGCTAGAGAATGGAGTGACTAAAGCTGTGTGGAGAATGGATTAAAAAGCATTGAGACCTATTATAACTGTTCAAAAGATCTGAATAAGAATAGTGGCAATTGAAAGAAGATGGTGGAGCAGAGAGACCTGATGAATATAGACAAAATTTGACATGGAAGAAAGAAAAGTCAAGAATGATTCCAACATTGTAAAGATAGATGAATAGAAGAATTGTGCTTCCATTTTTGGAAAGAGGGAATTTTGGAGAAGTAGGGTGAAGAATGTGAAGATAATGAGAAAAAAGACATCTTAATAGAAGCAGAGATGTCCAACAATCAACTGTTAGAACAACGGTTCAAGACAGACATTAGAGCTGAATATATAGATCTGGAAGTCATCTGTACAGTGATGATAATTGAACCTGTAAATGCATGAGGAAGAAGAGATCAGGAACTACAATGGTTGAAACTCAGAGTCAGCATTCATTAACGCTTGCTGATGGAGGCACTTTCAGTAATGTTTTTTAATTTTTTAAATGTGTTTTTATTAGTGCCTTTTTATATCATTATATTTTGCTCCAGTATCCCTCCCTGTCATTCTCCCTGAGAGTCATCATTAGCAAATGATAGATTCACACATCATTTCACCTTACACTCTACAAACCAATAGCTGGCATTTTAACTATGGTATTTTGAGGTTATATGCTATACAGAGCCCAAGTGCTGATTATTTTAAGGCAGAAAGTAAATCATTAACCTATTGATTAATCATCTAACCTTTGACTAAAGCATCATTTTTCAAAGGATTTTGCTTCTTGTGTTGGCTGGTTAGCTCACTTTTCTTGAATCAATATGTATGTGGATGTGAAATCAATGGTTCTATTTGTTTTGGGTAATAATTCCACCTACTGGTTTATGATTAGTGGCATATTATAAATATTGAACCAGAGGACATTGTACCAGGGCTTCCTTTTTACCCAGAGACAAATTTGAATGGTAGAAACATTTAAATTTGATTGGCTGCTCTAACTTGTCAGTTCCTTTTAACACCAGCATTAGTGAAGTAAGTTCTTGATACAGCAACTGATCATTTTCCTTCTAGCTTATTCTCTGATCTGGAAGGAATCTAGCCTCCAACATCAAAATGTTTTCTGGGGACTATGTAAGTATAATTATATAGCAATACATTTTATATGCTATATTATATATGTAAATATATCAAAGTATATATTATTGTATAATGTATCATATATAATATATAATATATAATATACAGTAAAGTATAATTATGTGGTATATATAAATGTATGGTATTTCTATGGAATATTCTAAAGTTTTTTGAGATCTGAGTCACTAACTATGAATGATGTATAAAAACAGGGCTTCCATGTAAAATTTCAATAGAAAAATATTGTTAAACTATAGCTTTTCAGTTCTAGATTGTAATGTATTTGTGATTATTTTGCTTAAATGTGATAGAAAATATGTTGAATTTGGAGCCAGAGGAGTAAGATTCAAATCTCAGTTCTGCCGTGCCTATCTGGGGTTGAGTTTTCTCATTAAAGATATATCAAATTTATTAAATAACTATTATATTCAGAACATCCATAAAAGTATATGGCATAGGAAGGTCATGAACAACCTAGAGTTGGAAGAGACATCCAGTCCAGTCTTTTTACCTATTTGAGTAACATAAATTCAATATGCTAGTGTACATTAGCCAGAAGAGAATTTTACTGTAACTCAAACCTATTTTAAAGTTGAGGTATTGTCCAATGAGGATGATGAGGACAAGGCAAATGTTACTAACTTCATAACATAGTATTATAATGATTAGAACTACTATGGAAGAATGAGTACATTTGAAGTAAGGGCTGCAATATCTGTATGAATGTCCTTTAGTAAAGATATACAATATAAGATATGATTATTTAAAAATATCTGAAAAACCTAAGAGCCTTTGCCCATCAAACAATTGAAAACTTATCTGATTAATTTGACCAGTGTAAGAAATGCGAACCTCTTTACTTGGCTCTAATATACAATCATAAATTTATCAATCTAAAATTGGACATGTATACATTTAAGAAGCAATTAAAATAGATAATTAGATAATAACCAACATTTATATCATGGATTGAGGTTGCTAGCCTGCTTCCCATACATTCTCACATTTGAGGCTCACAGTTCTGTGAGATGGGCCCTAAAAGTATTTAGTTTACTCATTTCGTACATGAGGACACTGAGAATCAGAGAGGCTAAGAGGTAAGCCTATAAGGCCCTTCCACATGGAAGAGCCAGAAAGAGAATTTGAATCCAGATCTTCCAAAAAGAAATTCATTTAGCCATGATACTTCCACATGTATTTCACTTTATTTATAATGTATTTTGATGTTGACCAAAAAAAACAAAAACAAAAACAAAAATCCCTAACCTATTAGGAACGTGTTTTGGGGGAAGCAGGATTATTCCAATTCTATGTCTTAACATCAGATTTTTAAACCATTTGTGTGAAGAGTTACTATTGCTGCATTGAGTCATCCCCATGTACTTACAAAGCACTTCTCCCTATAGAATTTTCTTGATCATCTTTATTTCTCCAGACAAATTGACATTAAGGAGAGGTCTGTAATAATATGATTTTCCAGTAGTGTGGGTTTAGGAAACTTGAGTCTATTTCTAGACTTCACATTTCCAGATATGCATTGCATTTTTCATTACTATTTTGTTAATTCCGTGGTCATTGCAGTTCATTAGAAAGCAGAAGAGAGGATTAGATCATTTCAGCCAGCTTCGGAATTGATTCATTTTAGAGAAGAATATTGTTTTTTTGTCTTGTGTCTGACTGGTCCAGCCTAATTATTTGTGGATAATTCATACTGCATATTCAGTACCACATAGCACCAGATTCTTATTAGCATGCCGATTTATCAAAAGAACCCTTCAGATAATTTTGAAACTACATCCCAATGATAGTTACAAAGGAATCTTGCAAACAAAATCCATTAGAAGTATAGTTCATTGGCTCATAGATTTTTAAGCTGGATGGTCCCTTAGAGGTCATTTAGTCAAACACTGTTATAAAGGAGAAAATTGAAGCTAGAAAGGTAAGATCACAAAATTAATTAGGGGGGGCAGCTAAGTGGCACAATAGACAGAGCAAAGGACCTGGGGTCAGGAAGACCTGAGTTCAAATCTGACCTCAAACACTTACTGGATATGTGACCCTGGTTAAATTGCTTAATCTCCATTTGCCTCATCTGTAAAATGGAGATGATAATAGTACCTACCTCCCAGAATTGTTGCAAGAACCAAACAATATAATTATTATAAAATGCATATTACAGTGTCTGGCACGTAGTAACCACTCTATAAATGTTAGCTATTATTATTATAATTATTAGTGGCCAAGCTAGAATTTAAACATAAGTGCCCTAACTTCTAATTCAGTTCTTTTCCCATTGTTGTACAACTTAGACAAAGGTTTGCTTGCCTTTCTAAAGCAAACCCCACCAAAATGGAAAATTACAATGTGAGATTAGATGATGCCTAACTTTCTAATTCAAACATTTGAGGTCAATACTTTAAAAGTTAATAATGGCAACGATAATTATAAATGATCGAGGGCCTTATTTTTGCCTTTCTTTGTAATTTCCAGAACATGTCATATAATATTGACATATTATTATATTATGTTATAATATTATTATATTATATATTATATTATAATATAAATATATAATATATAATATAACATAATATCCACAAATAATATATTATATTATAATATAAATTATAATATGTCATATAATTCTTAATAACAGCTTATAGATAGACTGAGCGGCTGACTGACATTTATAATTATAATCTAGTGTAGCATTAGATTCATATTTGTGTGCCAATTTATAAAAAAAAATTCAGATGTTTAAACTAAGTCTCAACATGGTAACCATTTGCTTACATTTATATAACACTTTGTTTCCAATAACTATTCAACTGATTTTCAAGATTTTAAATAGATAAGACTCCAGGCAAAGCTTTGTTTTATCACCATGAATCCATGAGATTATTGATGTTGGTGCTCCCTCCTCCGATAAAGGCCATCTTGCACAATTTTTGTCTATATGTCCTTACAAATTCTTCATAAAGGAGATACCCAAAGTGGTAGGTGCCTTAATCTAGAAAAAATTAAAGATATAGAAGGCACATAATAAAGCAAGTCACTTTTTCTCAATCTAGCAGATTGTTCGGTAGATCATCGTATAGTGCTGATAAGGTGAAGAAGGTTCCCATGGCAGACTAAGTGACAGTACTATGTCTCTAGAGAACAGATCATATGGGTATTGGGTATTTTCAGCAAACCAAGTTTGCATCTCTATTTGTCTTATATTCTATATGTATATCTCTGTGTGTTTACATATCTAACTGTCTATCTTTCTGTCAGCACTTAACATGGTGCCTGGCATATAGGAGAGATTTAATAAATGTTCAATGATATCTAGCTCTGTCTAGCTGTCTTAAACTTGACTGAGCTAACCCCCAGACCTTACATTGACAGGGGTAAATCTCGAGTCAGCCTTTCCTGACTCTGAGGCCAGGTGTCTCTGTCCACTGCACCATGCTATTTTTCAATTCCCACCCCCATGCCCCCATCCTTAAGACAATTCTCTAAGACAAGAATTCTTAACCTGACAGTTCATGGACCCCATGGGGTTTGTTGATAGATTTCAAAATGTCTGTGAATTTGAATGAGGAAAAAATGTCATCTTTATTTCAATATTATTAGTTTCCTTTTAAATTCTATGTATTTTATTTCACACATTTAAAAATATTACTCTGAGAAAGGGCCCATAGGTTTTCTCTGACTGCCAAAATGAGTGCATGATGCAAGAAAGTTTAAGAAATCCTTCTTTCAGATTAATGGCACAATAGGTACCATCTGCATTCATAGGGAAAGTTGCTCACTTAGAATTCCCTCTACTTTTGAAATCATAGGTTTGAAAAACATAAAAGTAGACACAAGGAGATATATACATATGCATTATGAGTGCAGAAAATAGAAAAAAAGTTTCACTCAGTAAATCCAAACTACCCTAAAACATTTTATCTAGAAATAAGCATTCCCTACAGTAGATCTTTGGAGGAGAAAAGTCAATTCATAAAGGAAGGTAGCACATAGCTTGCTTTTAAAAACATAGTTTTGGGAGCATTTGGGGGGGGGGGAGCTTTTTTTTTTCAATGAGGGGGAGTCATTCCCACAAAAACAGTTTGACCAAGAGATCTGACTTTGTTTTTTTATCAGCACTATGACTTACTGAACAAATATTATGAAAAGGTTGTTCACACTCCAGATTGCTTTTTAAAATCACAAGACTTCACTGCCTGATCTTTAAACACCCAGATTCTACAAAAGTTGAAAATCAAGCTAGTTATAGCTTCAACCTTTCATGAGGCTTCTATTGAACTCCTTTAACCTCAGAAAGAAGAAACCATAAAGTTGCCATTTTTCCCCTATTCTGACTTACATGCTTATAGTTAGAATTTTTTTTAAGAAAGAACTTTTTAAGAAAGTTGTCTCAGATTTGGGGGAAAAAATTATGGCGAGGATTTTGGGTCAGTCTTTGCAACCAAAGTAAGTAATGGAAAAGATAAGACTAATGGAAAAACAAACATGGAAAGGGAAACATTCCTCCAATTTTAAGATAACATTTGAGAAGTAATAAAGACTCTTTATGTATCCCATGATTACAGATACTCTACCTGATCTGGCATGAGAAATGTTCGTTCCTTAAAGTGATCAATGTCAGTCAATCAACAAGGACTCGTTGATAAGACAGGTAGGGGGAGGCTAGATATGAAGAAGGTAAATACCAGACTTTATTCTGGATGCCAACAGAGTCAAACTCAAATAGAAACGGGAACTGCTGAATCATACATATGGACCCTGGGGACACTTATTGACTTAGAAAACCAAATATTAACATGCGTTATTGTATTTTATCATGTTTTGTTTTTTATTTATTTTATTAACTATTTCCCACTTACATTTAAGCAGGTAGCCCTCAAAAGTGTTATGGGCCAAATGGGATTGTGACAGCAAGTTTAACACTCCTACTTTAGAGAACAATTGGAAGGTACTTGATAAAAAGAGTCCCATAATCAAAGGGAAATTTTAGGATTTAATTTCTCTTTTTATGTTTAATCATTTTTGTGGGGAAGGGATCTAAATTGACTCTATAGACATACGGAACTGTCAGTAAGGGAACTCCTACCAATCCAATTTAGTACCTACCATATGACTTAGAGTTTTGGAGAGTTGCCTGGGGTACTGATATGTTGTTAATCAGCCAGTTGTTAAACAAGCATTAATTACCTGCTATGTGTCACCGATTGTGCTAAGTGCTAGGGAGACAACAAAAGATAAAAATATAGTTCCTGCCCTCAAGAAATTGACAATATAATGTAGGTTTTAGAACCTAAAAGATGTGAAGGTTGGGTAAATGGGAGAAAGTACATAGCACAAGGGCGTGATGAAGTCCAAAGGACTGCAACCATGCAGGAGAAGATGAAATGTCTGCCCTGGGAGCCCTTCTTAAAAATAGAGGATTTAGGAGGGCCTCACTATTGTCCACCCTCCAATCTCTCCTATCAGATGGAGGGAAGAGCCCAGGGGCAGGGGTGCTAAAGATGTATGACATACAGAACTAATTTGAAAATGAAGAAGAGGGAATTTTAGAGAGTAGTGATGATGTCCAGAGCAGTGTAGCCAGATAGCAAGTGATATTAGGTGACTTACTCACCTAATACTCAGTCAGTAGATTCAGGATGCAGAATTTGAACCTATATTTACATTATTCAGAAGCTAACGCTTTATCTCCTGTGTCATGTTGTCTCTCAAATAATCATGTCTATGGATTACCAGAAAAGTACATTTAAATATGGAGATATCAATGGCAACTTCTAATCCTCATACATGTGCATATGCATATATAATGTGTGTGTTTACATTATATATAGGCTTGTGACAGCAAGTTTAACACCCTTACTTTAGACAACAAGTGTAAGGTACTTCATAAAAGGGACCCAAATCTGTGACCTCAATGACATAGGGAATCCTGAGTAAGGAAACTCCTACCAATGCAACAGACAGATGAGAGAGAGAGAGACAGAGAGAGAGAGAGAGAGAGACAGAGAGAGAGAGAGAGGGAGAGACAGAGAGAGAAAGGAAGAAAGAGAGAGAGAGATGATAGATAAATAGATTGATAGATAGATAGATGGATGGATGGATAAATAGATAGCTTGACAACATGTATACAAGGAAAAATATTGATGGGGGGTGTGTGCGTGCGTGCGTGCGTGCGTGTGTGTGTGTGTGTGTGTGTGTGTGTGTGTGTGTGTGTAATAGATTCGAGACAAGTAAGGGAAAGCCCTTAGCAGATGTTTTGCAATATTTCAAGCATAACATCATACAGGCCTGTACTAGAATTATAAGAATTCAGATAAAAGGAAAGTAGAGATAGTGGTTTAGTAGTAAGAAAACTAAATTTGGAGTTGGAGGCCTTTAGTTTAAATAGGCCACTGACTACACATTTGACCTTAGGCAAATTACAACCTCAGTTTCCTAATCTTTAAAATGAAGTCAATGGACAAGATGATTTCTAAGGTACTTTCCAGGTCTAAATCCCTATGGCCACATGCTCAGTACTAAATTTAGTGGAATAGAGTATGAAAAGAAAAAAAAAAGAGTAAAGGTATGCTCCCTGCTCTCCAAAAGCATAAATTATGCTGAGACAAGATTTACCTGTAAGAAAGCATTAGGAAACAATTAAGTACTCAACTGTGCCCTTTCAAATGTGGGTACTTTAAAGGAATCAGAAAAAAAAAAGGAATCAACACAGGTTGAAACAACTAGGGAATTTTTCAGAGAAGGGATTTAAACTTCCCCTTGGCAGATGGATGGTATTAGATGAATGATATCCACAGTAAATGGCATTCTAGTGACCTGAAAGAATTCATTGGCCTCTATAAAAGTCTACTTACACAAGCAGTGAATTTAGCACCAGAAGAAAAGTAAGGTTTATTGGATCTTCTGTATTTGTTTTCTAGAATTGATTCAAAGTGTAATTCACTGGTCCAGGAATGTAGTATGCAATTCTTTAAGACATTATAAAGGTAAAAGTCATGAAAGTCACTACAAAAAGAGAGAGAAAAGAAGTAAATAGAGGAAAGGAGAGAAGAGAAGAGAAGAGAAGAGAAGAGAAGAGAAGAGAAGAGAAGAGAAGAGGAGAGGAGAGGAGAGAAGGGAAGAAAAGGGAAGAGAAGGGAAGAGAAGGGAAGAGAAGAGAAGAGGATCCACAAGAAAAGAAGAGAAACTTCTCCATGCAGAAAATTCATTGTCCTTGGTGTGACACACAAGCAAGAGCTAGAAAGTTTTTTCATGAAGGTCACTCAGTGGTAAAGCTAGATAAAGTTATCACTCATTCTCATACTTTTGCCACCATTCCAAATAGGATATTCTTAAATTATTGTACAACTTTTGAAGAATTTGAACCTATTTACGTGTTCTCTGAGGCATCTGTTCAGTTGCCAGTCCTGAAATGTCATTTTTCTAAAGGTTAATTAAAAAAGCAGGCATGTTAGGCTGAAAAAAGGATTTCTATCTGGGGGCACACACAGTATCTTTATATCCTTCACCACCTACATGTAGAAAATGTTGTATGTTTTTTCAAGACTGAATCTTATCCAGATGAAGAATCTATTGATCAGTAAACATTTATTAAATACTACGTTCCAAGTTACGCTAAGTTCTGGGAAAACATTCTCAATAAGCCCATAAAATAAAATATTCTATTCTGTGGTCAGATAGCTTGACCCAAGCAAGTTTTTATACATCCAGCATTCACTTTTACTATATAAGGTCCTGTCTTCATATTAGGACATGGAAGATGATTCTTTCCTCTAGAGGGAAAGACTCTATAGAGATAGCAGGCAGAGAATCTATAAGTAACTAACTACCAGGTTGTTTAAATCTCAGATTTCTCTCATCTTTAAGGCCTAGCTTTGTGTTGGACAGAGGCAACTATCTGTTTCCTCAAAATGCCTTCCAGGGACAATTATGTGTAGTAAGGACATTGTAGAATCCCATTATCTTCCAGATGTTTGTGAAGTGGAAGAAGGGGATTGTGTCTGACCGTGACTGGTCTTGTGGTAGCCCTGGTCCATACTTCCAACTGAGAGAACAGACCCCCTTCTCATAGTACTGAGCACTTTCTCAATTTTCCAGTATAAAAGAATGTGGTCTGATAGTGGTATTAAATACAAGCATGATATAGCCAAGCCAGTAGTTCCCATGATTATCACTTTCAAATCCTAAATCCTTGGGGTACATAACTTTGTTATATCTAATAGAACATGGATTATAATCTGGGCACAGCCATGACCAACTCCTGCTTCCTTTGTACCTTTGAATATGTAGGCATTCTCACAGCAAAGAGGAATTTGTATGGAGATCAAACATACCTTCTGAGGCAGAATGGATCAGCTAAAGAATAACTGTATCATATACACATGGACTAGATAATCCTGGGCTATGATAACATTTTAGAGCTCACTTCACACTTGCAACTTTCTTGTAATGTATTAATTGGGGTCTTTATTATCAAATGCATTTCTAGATACTGTCCATTCTTCCTAGAAGAGAGGCCCAGACTGATACATAGCATACCATGTGTGGTGTAACCAGGGAAGAACCCCATGTTTAGACAACATCTTTTATTCAGTACATTATTCCTCTTTTACAGTAATCTAGGCTATCTTTAGCATTTTAGACTGCCATGTGTCATTGTTGATAATTTAAGACCGCCAAATCATTTTCACAGGACTGTTGGATATCTATCTCTTCCTTCTATAGTATTGTAAGAGTTTGCTTTTTGAATCCAGATAAAGGATTACTAATTCATTCTTAATAATTTCACTTGATTTGATCTGGCAAACATTCAGTTCCACCAGATTTTGAGTTTTAAATTTTCTCCTCTTCCCTCCCCTCATTCTTCCCCAAGATGGTGTGTAATCTGATATAGACTCTACATATACATTCATATTTAATATATTTTCACATATTGTAAAGAAGAATTCTAACCAATGGAATGAACCATGAGAAAGAAGAAATAAAACAAAATAAAAAAGAAAGAGAGCAAATAATATGCTTTAATCTGCATTCAGACTCCATAGTTCTTGGTTGTTGATAGCATTTTCCATCATGAGCCTTTTGGAGTTGTCTTAGAACCTTCCCAAGTCTATCAAAGTTAGTCATAGCATAATGTGGGTGTAACTATGTACCATGTTTTCCTGGTTCTACTTCCCTTACTTTAGCATAAGTTTATATGTGTCTTTCCAGGTTTTTCTGAAGTCTGCCTGTTCATCATTTCTTATAGCACAATAGTATTCTATTACATTCATATACCACAAGTTGTTCAGTCATTCCCCAGTTAATGGGCATCCCCTCTATTTCCAGTTCTTGGCCACCACAAAATGAGACGCTATAAATACAAAGTAAAAAAAGTACTTGTGGGTCCTTTTCCAATTTTTATGATCTCTTTGAGATACATTCATAGAAATGGTATTGCTGGACTAAAAGGTATATAGTTTTATAGCCCCTTAGGCATAACTCCAAATTGCTCTACAGAATGGCTGAATCAGTTCACAACTCCACCAACAATCCATTACTGTTCTAATTTTCCCACATCTTCTCCAACATTTAGCATTTTCCTCTTGTGTCATGTTAGCCAATCTGACAGGTGTAATGTGGTACCTAAGAGTTGTTTTGATTTGCATTTCTCTATTCAATACAATTTAGGGCATTTTTTTCAAGTAACTATAGATAGATTTAATTTCTTCCTCTGAAAACTGCCTGTTAATATCCTTTGACTATTTATCAATTGGAGGATAACATGTATCTTTACAAACTTGACTCAATTCTCTCTATATTTGCAGCCTTTATCAGAGACACCGGCTATAAAAATCATTTCCCAATTTTCTCCTTCTTTCCTAATCTTGTTTGTACAAAAACTTTACAATTTAATGTAATCAAAATTACGCATTTTACTTTTCATAATGTTCTCTGTTTCTTGGTCGGTCATAAATTCTTCCATTCTCCACAAATTTGACAGGTAAACTATTCCTTGCTCTCCCAGTTTGCTTTTAGTATCAGCCTTTATATCTAAATGATGTACCCATTTGGACTTTCTGGTATATGGTGTAAGATATTGGTCTATGCCCAGTTTCTGCCATACTATTTTGTAGTTTTCCCAGTACTTTTGTCAAATAGTGAGTTCTTATCCCAAGAAGTCAGAGTCTTTGAGTTTTTCAAACAGTAGATTACTATATTCATTGACTACTGTGTCTTGCAGACCTAACCTATTCCACTCATTCACTACTCTACTTCTTAGCCAGTACCAATTAGTTTTGATGATTGCTATTTTATAATATAATTTGAGATCTGGTACAGCTAGGCCACTTTCTCTAGCATTTCTTTTCATTAATTCCCTTGCTATTCCGGATCTTTTGTTCTTCCTGATGAATGTTGTTGTCTAGCTCTACGAAATAATTTTTTGGTAGTTTGATTGGTATGGCATTGAATAAGTAAATTAATTTAGTTAGAATTGTCATTTTTGTTACTTTAGTTCAGCCTACCCATGAGCAACTGATGCTTTCCCAGTTATTTAGATCTGACTTTATTTGTGTGACAAGCATTTTGTAACAGTGTTCATTTCGTTTCTGAGTTTGTTTCAGCAGGTAGGCTCCCAAATATTTTATAATGTCTGCAATGACTTTAAATGGAATTTCTCCTTCTATCTCCTGCTATTGGGCTTTTTTTTAGTAATAAATAGAAATGTTGAGGATGTATGTGAACTTATTTTATAATCCAAGAACTTTATTAAAGTTGTTTATTATTTCAAGTAGTTTTTTACTTGATTCTCTGGCATTTTCTAAGTATGTCATCATATCATCTGCAAAGAGTAATAGCTTTGTTTCTTCTTTGCCTATTCCAATTTGTTCAATTGCTCTTTCTTCTCTTAACACTAAAGCTAATGTTTCTAAGTACTGCACTCTTAAAGTAGATGGGGGGAGGAGGATTGTATTGCTGTATTTCAAAAGATTGTGTTCTATCCTCCTCAATCAGGAGGTCGTTCTCCTTTAAAGAAAAAAAATCAGCAAATTAAACAGTTTTGCCTTCTCCCTCAGATCAGCATCCAATCTGTCTTGAGCTCTTATTTACCTCTTGTCCCAAAACTAGCTTTAAAAGTCTTATTTGAAGTCTTCAATATTCTTTGTCAGAATTAGCTCAACATATGCTTTGTGAGGTTCAGAAACCATTATTAAAGAAAAATCCCATGCTTAAAAAAAATCCTCCATTATACATCTTTGGTTCTACTACTTGGTCCCTTCTATTTTCTATAGATGTCCTTCAAAAATCCAAGTTGTTTGAGTAGTCCCCTCTTCATCCACTATGGTTTCTCTGGATAGTTCTTCCCCATATTTCTTTATCTATATTGCTTGTATCATTAGAATTCCTTAAAAAAAAAACTGAACATCCTCTTGTGATGGCTCAGTTGCCAAGTCTTATTGATTTTACCTCCACACTGTATTTTGCATTCATTCATTCTGTCTACCTATATAGTTATGAACCTTCTTTTCAAACTTCATCACCTTCCACCTGAATTATTGCAGTAGTCTCCTAATAATTTTCTCTGCACTAAATCTCTTCCTCTCCCACTCACCCTTTGTACAGCCACTGAAGTGATTTTCTTAAAGCACTGGACTGACCATGTCATTTCCCTGATCAATAAACTCAGATGGCTCCCCACTACCTCTATAGTGAAATATGAATTTCTCTACTTAGCATTTAACCTTGCTTCATTTTACTTTTTCAGCCTTCTTATATTAACCCCCTTTATGTTCTACAGAGTTCTATATCATCTATAGAGTTCTACAGTCTATCTGTTCCTCACATAGAGCCCACTGTTTCCCATCTCCATGCCTTTACAAAGATTGTTTCCTATGCCTAGAATGTACTCCCTCCTTAGCTTACTTCTTAGAATTCCCATTTCCCTTTGCAGCTCAAGAACCTTCTACATGAGGTCTTTCCTGATTTCTCCCATCCTAACTGCTCATGCCTTCCTCCTCAAAGTTATCTTGTATTTATTTTATAAAGAGAATGTATGTATTTATGTTCATACATGTTTCTTTCATATATTGTAAGCTTCTTAAACACTGACATTGTTTCATTATTGTCTTTATGTTTCCAAAAACTGCCACATTACACTTAATAAACACTGATTGATTGATTGGCTGACTCACTGACTCTTTCTATAGAATCTTAGGCTATGTAATCCCATCTGTCAGAAAGGACCCAAAGCATTGGACAGTTGTTAGTGCCCTTTCTCTGTCTTATGAGTCTAACACTGCTTTCACTATTCTATAACATAATATTTTCTGAGTCTTTTTTTTTCTTCCCTGTGGCTTCTCGAAATTTTGATACAGCAAAATTTACTATACCATGACGTCACTATATAATGAATCTGTATCATATCATTGATCCAGTGTCATATATTTGCAGTTTTGATTATAGGGTTTTCATAAATCAAGGTACCTTTAGGAAATTGGCAACTACCTTTAGATAGTGTAAATATTTTAGTTTTTTTTTTTTTACCTATTTGGAAAGTTACCTAAAACATCTTACTTGTCATGTCTTCTTCATCGGATTGCTATCAGTACATGTTTTCCCCAAAAAGGTTGAAATCTAGTTAACAAAATTTATCTAAATCGGGTAAAAATAAATAGAACCACTTTTGGTAAATTATGATTAGATGCCCACCTGTTATCTATAAATAACACTTGGTGAATAAAACAGAGCCCACCGCTGTTAACGATTCTCCTTCTTCATGACCTTTGAAAACTACCAAGACGAAAATCCACAAAAGATATAATTCAATATAATTCACATCTGAATTTACCCAAGGCAACGTGGTATAGAGGAAATAGTGATGAATGTGGAATGACAGAAACTGAGTTTGAATCTAGTCTTTTTATTTACTACCTGTGTAACATTGGACAAGTGAGTTAACTTCCCAAGCCTCAGTTCCTACATCTGTAAAATAAAGGAGTTGGACGAGATGACCCTTCCTGCCCTAGATCTATGTGCTTATGATCCTCCCTAGAGTGAAGGTTATACCAAGTATTCACTGAGAACAATAAGTACCTTTAACCAACCTGGGATTTACCTCAGAGTGCCTAATTCATGTTTGACCCACATAGTCACATGATTTTGATCTAAGAATAATCTATCTTTAATTGTACCTTGGAGTAATTTTTTTCTCTGGGGATTATCAAACTGTCTTAATTCCAAATTGGTTTCCCCTACAGCCCACTCCCATAGAATTTAGAGGTGGAAAGGACCTTAAAGTAACTTTTTTTTAACAGCTAAGAAAACTGAGGGGAAGTAACTTGTCCAATGACATGTAGCAGATAGGTGCAGAGTTCAGATTGCCACTCAGGATCTCCAATTCCAAATTTAATATTTCTTGAGTTGGAAGGAAATCAGAAATATCTAATTGGGACCATTGTATTCTCATTGGTCAATAGCCAACAAGCGCTTTACAATGTACTATTAAGTGCTTACAATGTGCAAGCTCTATGAAAAGTACTGGGAATACAAATAAGAATAAGAAAAAGAAGTCCCTGTCCCCAAAGAGATTACAATCTAATAGGGAAAGACAATATACAAAAAAAAGAAACCTAAAAAAGCAGTGAGGTCCCCAGAGAACAGTTGATGGGAAATGAAGTTAAATGAAAAAATCAAAGCTCTGTACAAAGGGAGTCTTTCAGAAAGGCTAGTATTGTCCTTCCCCCCAATCAGAAGGGAGAGGCAGATGAGGGAGACAAGGAGGTGATGAATATCAAGGCTTAATCAATCTCTAAGATGGAGAGATTTCAGATTATAGCCTTATTCTGGGAAAGGCATGATGTACTCTTGGAGACAAAAACAAGCAGAGCAGCTGACTGGAATCTTACAACATGGCACAGAGAAAAGAGGTGTGGCATTAGGGTAAGGAAGACGAGGGTTCTAGACTAATTTATGACACAAAGTACTTTTGTAACCCTCAACAACTTAACCTACTATTACCACCAAATAAATCTTGGAAATTGTAAGTCATAGCTTTATTAGAAGGAGTTCCTCACAGGGAGCTAGCTCCCTATACTGAGAGAATCACAGGTCTAATTTTAGCAAAGGTAAATCTACCAAATTTCTTGATCACCATTAACCGTGGAAAACTAACACTTTGATCATAAATTAATAGCATCAAAGTGGACCAACATTTATTGAGCACCCACTGTGCAGGGTGCTGGGGATACAGTGATGACAAACACCACGGTCTATGACATTGTTTCCATTTTGTGAAATTGCTTAAGTTTTGAGAGGAGCTGTTTAATGACCTATTCCTAAGAAAGTTATGAAGGTAAAGTCTTCTGCTGAATTTGTAGAATCACCCTTCATCTAAGGACAACGGCATCATTTTGTTGGAGTAAATTTAATAACTCCATAAAATGCAATATTTCACACATGAAATGTCAGCATAATAGAGTGTAAGTGTGAAATTCAAAGCTTCATGTTATACTTTCAGCATGAACACCATTCCAGTCATGTATTGGATTTACTTCTTTTACTACTTTCCTCATAGGAGCTGTTATATATTTCATCACCTCTCTAACTAGCTCTCCTGACTGTGAGTCTCTGGTCTTTTTTATTGGGGACAAATGACAAAATAACATTTTTTTTGTAATGTGTGCATTATGGAACATATCACCAGTGAAAACAAATAAAGGTCTTAGCCCAATAGATCTTGAATGAATGTATCACCACAGTACAGTAAGACTCCGATACAATTGCTACAGTTAACTTCCTTCAGTGCTTCTAGGAGAGTGGTTAGAGCCCTGAATTTAGAATCAAAAGCAGATAGCTTCAATCCCGTATTTGTCCATTTGACCTTGTGCAGTTGCTTAAAACCCTATAAGATTTGGTGTCCCTATCTGTAAAATGGGGTTCAATATCTGTGCTATCTGAGAACACTGTGAGAAAACTTCTTTGCAAACTGCATGAAAATATAAAATATGACATATATCACTACCTTTGAATATTGCATATTTGACTATTCTTTGGAAATTCCTGTATTAAACAATGTGAAGAGGCTAATGCAAGTTTTCCCCAATCTGATGCTATGAGTTTGAGGGATATGTTCATGATTCTGATTATGGCCTTGATTTTCTCAAAAGCAATTTATGATAATATATTACCTTTTAGTTGTAGAAGAGTCAAAGACATAAAATCTATGAGTGATCAAGAAAATATAAAAAGTAACTGGCTTTTCTAAATCTAAATCTAAATATGCTTTCTTCTCATAAATAACTCATCCAATTAGAAGGCCAGAACTTTTTAGTGTCCAGAATTTCAAACTAATGAAATCCTATTAAATTCAACCTAAATTAATCCAACAACAAAATAATATTCATTGAGCATCATCTGTGTAATTGATATCCACCTTAGACTCCTTCTGAGTTCTACTACTATTAGAAAAATATTTTATTGAGGAGTCAATTTATTTGATAATCTGCATTTATTAAGCACTTTGTATGTGATAGACCCTGTACTAGGTAATGAGTATATAACAAGAAATGAAGTCTTTCTTGCTCATAAGAAACTTATATTATATTGTGGGAAGGCATCATCTAACTACAAAATTAAAATATTTTCAATCTAATTTCTGAGAGGACACTAGAAATTGGGAGGCTTCCTGTAAGAAGTGGCATTTGGGCTGAGATTTGAAAGAAGTTAGGGATTCTAGGAGACAGAACTGAGTGATGAGCATATTCCAGTCAAAAGGAACTACCTGTCCAAAGGACAGATAACAGATTTTCATTCTAAGAGAAGTATGAGCAGGCTGGTCTGACTGGAAGAGAAAATATCAAATGAGGGCATTTTAGTTCTATCCCAGAGACAACAGAGAACTGGCATGGTTTCTTGATACAGTCAGAACTGTACTCAAGGAACTTCAATTTGGCAGCTATACAGATGTGTAGAGAATACACTGAAAAAGAAAGAAACGAGGGGCTAAGAGATCTACTAGGGTCCTATTATAATAGTCCAGTAAGAGGTTACCAGGGCCTGAACTAGAATCGGGGCTTTGTGATCTGAGAAAAGAAGATGGATGCTAGATATATGGTGTAAGTAGAATTAACAGACAAAACAAGTGATGGGTTGTAACAGTGAAGGAGAAAGAAGAGCCAAAGATGACAGAGGAGGTGATATAAGGAGGGGGAAGAAAGGAAAAAAGGGAAGAAGGGGGAAAGACAGACAGAGAGACCAATGAAATATTATGAGAAAGAAGGAAGCGACAATATACACTGTTATACCCAGAACTGGAACCTCTATTTATGTTGTGATCTAAAAAGTATGGGATTTTTAGCTCCTTAAACTATGAATGGGTCAGAAAAGGGGAGCAACAGAAATAAAAATAAATAAGAGAGCATCTATGAAATATTGTTTAAAAATCTACAAAAAAAACAGCAAAAAATTTTCAGAGAGGGACAATGAGAAGTGGGGCAATTTTGTCATGATCACATTCAATTTAATATACACTTTTTATAAAAGCCACCTCTAACAGAAGTTTACAGTTTCATGTAGAATCCTCTTTCCCCTTCTTTTTTGCACATTAAAATATTCATGATTGTTGACATCTGTAGGGCCTGGCCATGGACTCTAGTACCTAAGGAACAGATTAGTGGATCTTGAAAGATTTCTCTTCACATGATTAACCATTAGAAGATACTATTTTATAGGAAAGGGTAGGAACAGCCACTAATGAAAACCTTATGTAAAGGTATAAAGGGTTTCCAATCTGTTTGGATTTTAGGAAATGCTTAAGCATATGCCCAACTAATCAGAAATTGTATTGAAGGAAAAAATTTACTGTGTGAATTATCCTACTTCCCTCTGTCCACTTTCCATGGCCCTAGCCTAACTTTAATGTTTTCACAGGTGGGTGGAGAGGCCCGGGGGGAACAGAGTACAGCCTTCCTATCTTTCTCCCCATTGAAAAACCAAACTCATACTGTCTCATAGTTGTCTTCAAATCTAGCTCCAATATCTGCAACCTTAATTTTATCTCATTGTCACTTGCTATAATCTAGACAGTTTGTCTCTTTGTTTGTCCCTGTTTTAAATATATGCTGCACCATATCATTCTCCCCTGGACCTTTGGCATCATTCAGTCATGCTGTGCATATTCAGCATTTCATATTTCTGTTATTACAGTCCTTTAGGCTCTCCTATTATTTTTCTTCTATTTCCCAAAAGAATTCTCACTAGTGTTGTATAAAGTAGAATTAGCCTCCCTTTGTTGCAGACTAATATTCATCACTCACACTGATCCCTTGGGCAGACTCTTTGCTAATTTCTCTCTACTTCCATACTTACTTCTTTTTTGGTAATTCATTTTTCCCAACAGTTTTATCTCTGTTAAATATTTGTTTTCAAAACTGTTATGCCTTGGACATATATATAGCCTTTCCCCAGGTAAATTCCCACTTTGATATTTTCCCATCATATTTACAAACCCCCTAGGCTTCCGGGTATTAATCCTCAATATGCCCCAACACATACAACATTCAATTTAACTAATTCATGGGATTCTCACTATTTCCTTTAGGTCATTACTGAGAAGAATAAATAAATTTGAACTAATTCCAGTTGCTCAGTCCCTCACTAAACAGTCCGACCATCCCCTAAAGTTCCATCTGTCTATCAGGTTGCCGTTTAATTGTTCTGGATATTGCGTCCCCTGAATTTCAATTCAATCAAACAACACTTAAATCTAAATTTATTCAAGTTTCCAGTCAGATTTTATAAGATTGATTTGTTGGATTCTATTTTAAAACCACATTAGAGCTCACCCATCCATTAATTTGATCAGTTCTACCAAATCAAAACCGTGTACTCTTTTTAAAAATCTGTATGACATCATACGGTAAACATTTGTTAACAGTTAAATGACATCCAAGGCTTAATGCCATCAGCCATAGTCATATTTCTCCTTCTTTGACTGTTTTAGCTATTATTGGACTCCCTTAGATGGAATTTGCATACTGCCAGGGAAGGAAGAAATAGACCAAAAGATGAAAAATCTGTTGTACTCAGCGGCTAATTGATATCACTCCTATATACCTGTCAACAGAGACTGAGAGCCAAGTTTTATTATTGTAATTAGAGACAAATGCAAGAAAGATTGTGTCTAACTGGAAATGGTCCTATACAAATTTTCCTCTTATACTTGCTGAGTTTTGAAATCAAAAAGAATGCTCAGTTTTTTAAGGTTATTACATTTTAACAAAAAAAAGTCTATCTTCATATAAACTGCACCCTTACAGTTTGAGTTAAAGATAAAAATCCTACTCTGAAAAAAGTAGTTTTGTAACACACAATGTATTTCATGACCTCCTTCTCTACCACCACCCCATTCCTAACTGCAGACCCCCACAAACAGTTAAATAGTTCCTATCTCTCAAAAATTAAATTGGGATACTGGAATTCAGGTTTATAAAATCTGATTAGAAACTTTAATAGGCTCAGAGATAAAAGTCATGTGAACAGATTGAAAGCAGGGGCACACAGTCCCTAATGTGGTTAAATTTGAACCTAATGAATGGACTGAGGAACTTTGAGAATTAGGGTTATTGTTTGGGGTTGTCGTTTCGCTTTACTTTGGTTTGGTCCAGATTTGTGAATTTGTTAGTGTAGGTAATTCTCTGGTTAGGAAATTCTCCCTACCAAGGCCACTCAGCACCTGCTCTGCATCTTTAAGGCTTAGAAATTTTCATGGGACATTAAGGGGCTGAGACTTGTCCATTTTCATGAACCAATATGCCTCAAAGGCTGAACCTGAACCCAGGTCTTATTAACTCTCTATCCAACTACACTCTGCTGCCTTATATTTTCATTGTATATACATTTGATATTTGCTTGATTTTTGTCCAAATTAATTCATCCCTGTAAAATGTCAGTGCTCTGAGGCAGGGATTCTTTTGTTTTGTCTGTTGTAACCCATCTAGGGCCTAACTCAAGGCCTGACAAAAGGCAAATACTCCAGCTGAATTTGAATCGTGTTGCCCACATCTTCTTTAATCATCTATTCAAACACTTTTTTTAAAAATTATAGCCAGTATTAATAAGGTATTTGTCATTTGCTTGTATTGGAAGTGTATTTTTCCCTCTTTTGCACCATGTAAAAAAATCAGATTGATATTGATTTTAACCAAAACTTCTGAGCCAAATTAATTTTATCCTTAGAAATAGTCACCTTAACAATAAATGCACTTACTTCTACCTACACTTCTATTTCTAAAAACACTTCTGAGAACCTTCAGAACCTCACAAAAGCTTCCATCAGTTAGGTAGCATTTGTTGGAGGCAACATGCTAAATGCGTCTCAAGACCTCAAAAGTCACATTTTATCTGCAACCTAATGTTTTTTGTATTTTCCAAGCTGACCACGCCCCTTATTCAACAGACAGAATGCCAAATAAATTTTCATCTATTTGAAATCACCAGAAGTTGTTCTCAATAATAAAGGTTTTTCACCTTTAATGACATTTACAAATAAGAGTAATAGTTTGAATTTATTATAGTACTTGAAGGTTTACAAAGTGCTTTACAAATACATGATTTTATCTTTATGACAAATCTGAGAGGTAAATATTGTTGTTTTCTGCATTTTGAGGATGAGGAAACTGAGGCAACAGAGGCTAAGGGATTCATTTGCCTAAGGTCACTCAACTAGTGTCTGAGGTCTTCCTGACTCCAAGTCCAATGTTCTATCCACTGGGCCACCTACCAGCCTCCCATTTGAATGTTTTGAATAAATCTGCAATAGAAAATCCCCCAAAATAATTTGACAGCATCAGTATTAGTAGAATGTGCCTACTCTCTTAAGGTGGATACTTTTAAGGATGACATTCATTTGGTTCACAAAATTGTTCTCATTTCTTTGAACATCATTAGATTGAGGGCACAATCTATCAAGATGATTGCTTTAGCATTAATAACTCCATTTAGATATGTCTTGGTATACTTGGTTTTTTTTTAAAAAAAAGAGAATAATCCTCAGTTAATTTGGAAGTATACCTTTAATTCTTTGCTTTTCCAGAATGATTTAAAGTTCCTTATAGACAGGTGTAATTTCTTATGCTTCTTTTTAACCTCTTACAATCCTGTCATTGTCAAGCTGCAAAAAGATTTCAACAGGATATAACTTGGAATGGTTCAATTAAAAAAGGATTTGTTAAACATCTACTTTATGAAAAGTTCTGCCATGTGAAAAGAGACAAAAAAAAAAACCCCACAGTCTCTGCCTTCAAGGAGTTTATATTGTGTTGATGGGAAAACAACATATACACAAAAAATAACAACAATTCCTTGAAACAAGATAGATAAAAATTCACAAGGATAAATGTAAAGTCTTAGACATGGGAACAAAGAATTCACTGAACAAATATAGAAGACTGGAGAAATGACTATTCTTTGGTAGGGAAGAAGAGACATAGGAGTCTTTGAAATCAAACAAAAAACAGGCAAAACACTCCAATGAACTTGGGTTTCATTGAGTCAGCATAGTGCTAACATAGAAGCACGTGCAAGTCCAAGTTGTATTCTGCTCTAAGCAGACCTCACTGACACCTAGTCTGAGGACCACTGTTTTTTCAGGACACTAACAACCATGAGCATGTCCAAAACAGGGCAGTCTTGGTGACGAGAGAATTGGAGATTACAATGGATGAGAATCTCTTAATTGAAAACACTAAAGGGGCAGCTAGGTGGTGCAGCAAATGGAGCACCAGCCCTGGAGTCAGGAGGACCTCAGTTCAAATCCTGCCTCAGACACTTAACACAGAACTAGCCGAGTGACCTTGGGCAAGTCATTTAACCCCAATTGCCCTACCTTCCCCCCTCCAAAAATCAGAAAGAAAAATCTAAAAGAAAAAGAAAAGTGCTAAAGATATTTAGTGTGGAGGTGAAAAGGCCAAAAGGGAGATGACAGCTATTTTGAAGAAATGGAAGGATTCTGACATTGAAAAGGAATTAGAATTTTTGACCTGGCACTCAGTGGGAGAAATACCATAGGAACAATAGGCACAAGTTCCAGAGAAGTGCATTTTAGTTTGATATAAGAGGAAAGGTTCCTATTAATTAGAGTTGTCCAAAGTAGAATGGGCAGTATCACAAAGTAGCATGTTCCCCACTACTGGTGGTCTTCAAGAATGAGCTAGATCACTACTTGTCAGGAATGCAGTCTCACATTTTATGTTTTAGAGGTGCCTATATTGTGCAATGGATAGAGCACCAGCCTGAAATCCGGAAGACTTGACTTCAAATCTGACCTCAGCTACTTCCTAGTTGTGTGACCCTGGATAATTCACGTAACCTTAGTTTCCTCATCTGTAAAATGAAGATAACAATGTACCTACCTCCCAGGCTTATTGTGAGGATCAAATGAGATAATAATTGTAAAGCCCTTAGTATCAGTACCTGACACATAGTAATGCTGGTAGTATATGTTAACTATAATTATATAGTATATGCTGTTATTGTGCTTTGATCCCTATGGGCAGTTTGGTGAATCCTGTGACCTCCCTCTTGAAATAAAGTTTTTGAATATAATAAAATTCATAGTATTACCAAGAAAACCAGTTACATTAAAATATGATTAGCAAAACATTTTTTAAAAGTTCACATACCCCAGATTAAGAAACTCTGCAGTGGATGAACTTCCATTGAGGTATGTAAGTTGAACTGGATGACCTTTGGGAATCTCTTGTAACTCTGAGATTCTGAGATATAAGAATTGACTCACATCCTACATTTAACTGGAAAAACTCCAGGCCATATCTTCAATCAAATGGTGCTCTAATGCCCACTGAGCATCAGTGAAAATATCAAGCACAGCAGAGTCAATGATCTGTCTACAACAGCTGCAACCACATGTTTTTTATTTGGGGGGAGGACTCTACAGGCTCTTATTCACACTGATTTGATGTGCTCTCATATCCTAAGAAATCTTTCAGACTAATTCACAGAAGGAGCCAGTGCAATGGGATTGCTGTCTCAGAGCTGCTAGACTTGGATGATAAAACTAGTGGGGTTTTTTTTTCAAATAATTCATTCTGGATCAATGAAGCATTGTTACCTGATTTATTCAGATCCCTGTTGAATGCTTGATTCACTACAGAGCATTTAAAAATCTTATAGTATATCTTCTGGACCATGGACCACCTTTTTATTAGAGCCTATATCAAAAAAATTTTTTTCAGAAAAAAAATAATTTTAGGAGAATTATCATTGTTCATGACCCCCCCTCCCATTTCCCTTCATCTCATTAATTATACTAGTCAAGAATATTTGTGCAAATTAAGGATGGCATATGATCAACTGATTGGATAAATATTTTGTCTATTTTATTCATTTTTCATTTTTAGTCATAGATGAAGTTCTAGAAGACAAAGAGGCAATAAATATGATAAAGCTTAGGAGGCAGAGGCAAGGCAAATGGTAAGGCCTCAAACTCAATAGAATGAAGAGAGTTGGTGACTCCCACCTAACACAAGTGGTGTAAGTTGTCAAGTGACTATGATAGGATCTGGGCAGGAGGGGGCAGAAGGGGCAAGGAAAGAGGTGGGAAGAAAATATCAAATCAAACATTATATACTGATTTCCTCAGTCCTCACTCAACGCCACCTATCTGCTATGTTTGGCAGTGTTGACCATCCTCCCCATCTGAATATTCCATTTTCTCTCAGTTTTTCTAATACTACTCTCTCTCAATTCTCTCCCAATCTCTCAGACTGCTCTTTCTCAACTCCTCTGCTGGCTCATCATCCACATCACACTTCCTAATTGTGGGTCTTCACCAAGGTTCTGTTTTAGGCCCTCTTCTTCCATTAAACTCTTTCTCAGTAGCCTCATTAGCTCCCATAGAGCTATCATCCTCATGCAAATTACATATAAATGTATGATAGATAAATGGATGATGGATAGATAGATGATCTATAGATATTAGATATACATATACATATATATAGATATATATAGGCATAAATGTATTTATACAGTCCCAGCCTCTCCCTTGAGTTTCAGACCCACATCACCAGTTGCCTATTGAATATTTAAAATGAATGTATCAAAGATATCTCAAATACACCATGAAGAGAACTGGTGACTCTCACCTCATACAAGTGGTATGAGAATTGAACTAATTATCTTCCCCTCCCTCAAAAAAGGAACACACACACACACACACACACACACACACACACACACACACACACACAAAACCTCTTTTCTTACGAAATTCTCTATTTCTTACAAACATCAAAGGCATCATCATCCCTTCAGTCTTTCAAGTCGATCAATCTTTGGCAGTATTTTAGATTCCTTCCTCTCTCTGATTCCAAATACCCAATCAGGTGCTAAATCTTGCCATTTCTACTCTATCTCTTGCAAACAAACCTTTCTCTCCATTCATGATAGTTTATGTCCTCATCATCATTCACTTACAAACGTTCTAACTGGTCTTCCTTCCTCAAGTATCTCACTGTGGTATCCACCCTACATATTGCTAACAAAACAAATTTCCTTGGGCACAAATCTGACCATGTGAATCAACCAACTCCAGAGGTTTTCTATTTCCTATAAGATAAATTGTAAACTCTTTAGTTTTTAAAAGCCTTCAAAGCTTGTCCCCAACTTATCTTCCCAGCCTTGCTGAATATTCTTCTCCTTTTCCTTTTATTTTATTTATTTTTAGTTTGAAACATTCACTTTTTGTAAGATTTTGAATTCCAAATTTTTCCCTTCCCCTCCCCTACCTCCTCCCAAAGATGGCAAGCCATCTGATATAAGCTATACACATACAATCACATTAAACATGTTTCCACTTTCATCATGTGGTGAAAAAAAGAATCAGAATAAAAGGGAAAAGCCATGAGAAAGAAAAAAAGAAAACAGTATGCTTCAATCTGCATTCAGCCTCCATTGCTCTTTCTCTGGATGTAGATAGCATTTTCCATCATGAGTCTTTTGGAACCATCTTGGATCGTTGAATTGCTGAGAAAAGTTGGTCATCTGTCAAAGCTCGTCATGACACAATGTTGCTGTTACTGTTTACAATGTTCTCCTGGCTCTGCTGGCTTTGTTCAGCATCACTTCATGCCAGTCTTTCTAGGTTTTTTTGAAGTCCAATTGCTTATAATTTCTTATAGCATAATAGTATTCCATTTCATTCATATACAACAACAACTCATTTGACTATTCCCCAATTGATGGGTATCATAGCAATTTCCAGTTCTTGGCTACCACAAAAAGAGCTGCTATAAATATTTTTGTACACATGGGCCTTTTTCCCTTTTTTATGATCTCTTTGGAATACAGACCTAGTATGGTACTGCTGGGTCAAAGGGCATGCACAGTTTGATAGCCCTTTGGGCATAGTTCCAAGTTGCTCTAGAGCAGTGGTTCTCAACCTTCCTAATGCCTCAACCCTTTAATACAGTTCCTCATGTTGTGGTGATCCCCAACCATAAAATTATTTTTGTTGTTACTTCATAACTGTAATTTTGCTACTGTTAGGAATCGTAGTGTAAATATCTGATATGCAGGATGTATTTTCATTGTTACAAAATGAACATAACCCACGGGTTGAGAACCGCTGCTCTAGAGAATGGTTGGATCAGTTCATAACTCCATCAACAATGCACTAGTGTTCCAGTTTTCCCACATCTTCTCCAACATTTATCATTTTTCTTTTTTGCCATATTAACCAATCTAATAGGTATGAGGTGGTACCTCAGAGTTGTTTTAATTTTTCATTTCTCTAATCAATAGTGATTTAGAGCATTAATTTCTTCTGATATTATTCTTTCTCCCGTCCTCCACAATCTAGCCAAACCTTCTCTTGTGGTTCCTCATGAACCACATTCCAACTCTCATTTCTATGCCTTTTTGCTAACCTACACACCTGAAATTCACTCCCTCCTTATTTCTCAGTCTTCTTTTATGACATGGTGCAAGCACTATCTTCAATGTGATGTTTTTTCTGATCCCATAACTGCATGTGCTCTTCCTCTAAAACTACCTTATATTGTACTTCCATGTATTTATTCCTTCATTTTTATGTTGTATATGTTTATATATGTATTAGTTGGTTACAAGCTCCTTGTGAGTATTTTTCTGTATTTAAATATTCTGTATTTAAATGTCCAATACCTAACACACAGTAGGCATGTAATAAATGCTTATTGATTAATTATCTGATTTAAGTGCTCATTTTGGGCTATAGACCATTAGAGAACTAAATTGAATAAGATAATGATCAATACATACAACAGTCGGTCAATAAGTGCCTTCTAAATGCTAGGCACTATGCTAAATTCTGGGGATTAGAAGAAAAGGCAAAAGATAGTCTCTATTTTCAAGGAGCTCACAGTCTATTGAGGGCAGCGTCATACAGTTATGCACAAACAAAACATATAAAGGATAAATCTGAGATAATCAGTAAAGGGAGGATTCCTTCAAGAGGGATCATCAAAGGTTTCTCCTTGACCAAATGATTTTATCTGGGATTTGAAAGAAATCAGGGAACAAGAGAAAGACAGAAAGGACAATGAAAATGTTCAGATTCTAGATATGGAATGTTTTGTGTGAGGAACAAGAAGGCCAGTGTACCAGATTGAAAGGTAAGAAAGGGTTAAGTTTAAAAAAAAAGACTTAGAAAAACAATATCAATGTAGGTTAGGATCTTTAGGAACAGCTTCACAGAGGACCTTGACCTTGATCTGGACCTTGAAAGATGTGTAGGGAAAAAATTAGAAGTATGAATAAAAAGCACAAACATTTTTATACTGAAGGAAAACAAAGAAATAACATAAAATGATATCGTCATTTGTAAAATTAAGTCAAGAACTTCTAAGGTTCTTTAGATTTTAATAAAATAATACCTGATGTCGATATAGTGCTTTAAATATTGCAAAATACTAGAGATATATGTGCTTTTATTATATATTTATGTGTGTATGTATATATTTATGTATACATGTATGAATGTATTTAAGATATACATATATGTATGTTTTCATTTGAACCTCAAAACAACTCTATAAGTTAAATATTACAGGTGTTGTAATATTGTAATAAAATATTGTAGTATAATAAATTGTAACTTATACATTACAATTATATTTAAATTATATTATATATAAATTAAATTATATACAAATTATGTTAAATATTAAATATTGTAATAAAAACTGAGGCTTAGAAAGGTTATGACTCACCAAAGGTCCCATGTCTAGCAAATGCTAGAGCTGTAATTTAAAGCCAGGGTTTGTTAACCACAAGTCTAGCTTACTTTCTACTATACCATTCTACCAATCATACTATTTGAGTTGTCTTAAAGGAGAAAAATCATACAACAACTCAAGTGCTTACCTGGCATTTTAGCCATGTTAAAAGGTCTTTAGGAAAGAAGTTCTTTAAATAGTTAATTGAAGAGAATTCCTAGAAAGAAATGTACCTCTCCTTTAGAATGTGAAGGCAGGAAATGGACAAGTCTCCCATGGTTCGAGAAGGCATGGCTGATTATGAGCTAAACAACCAAAGACAATATCTTCATCAGTGACATAATGGCTCCATTGCTCTATTGAAGTAACATATTACAACAGCCAATAGATTCAGTCAAATAATTGGTTAACTCTGTGACGTATTTCATCAAATTTTTGATGATATTAATGATCATTTTGGTTTTTAAAAATGATAAGCCAAAAACTGTATTTAAAGAATTGATTTTGGAAATTCACTAAGCAAATAGTGTGGTTTTGTTATATGACCATTAGCACAGGATGTAGAATCCACATAATGATCTGATAAACTGTGAAAGGCAACTGCTGAATATAGCATAAAATGTCTATTTCAAGTAATCATTAAGTATTTCTAAAGTTATTGTGATAGATATTGACTTAAAGTTAATTTTTTTCTAGGGTAGATATAGTCCCATTTATACAGTGCCATTATGTAGTCATTAGAGACCTATTAGTCTTTTTAGAAATACTAACATGTCAGCGTGTTTAGTGATGTTGGCACCATTACACCTTCCAAATAAACAAAATTAACAAGGCACTGACAAAGTAATAATATGCTCAACTGATGGTGTGTAGCTTCAATAAAAGAAGTATAGTCTTGAATAAAAAATATAACCTTGATATCTTAAAGACCTAGAAACTGGGATTAAGGAATCAACAGAGAAAATTAACTTTTCTTTGTCAGTAAAGTCATTAAAAATATTTTTAAAGGAATGATCAAAAACCAAAACACATAATCACAAGGGTTTCTAGTCTTTTCTTTATTTTCTACAGTTTATTTGGTGCTTGGAATTGTCCAATGGGAGGAAGGAAGGAAAAAAGGAAGGAAGGAAAGAAGAAATGAAGGAAGGAAGGAAAGCATTTTCATGAAGCACTTACTACAGTGAGGCATGGTACTGAGCACTGGGGATAAAATTTGGCCAGCTAGTCACTGACCTCAAGTAATTTACATTCTAATAGAAGACAAAACATACAGTAGAGTTGTGGACTGGGAAGTCCGAGGGAATGGTGAATGGAGACACAGACTAAAATGACTGATATGTCCTTTTCAAAAATGATACTGTTTATTTGATTATTGCTCTCAGAGCTAGAGTTAGAAATGAAGGATGATAAGGAACAAAGCATATTTGCACTGTGGTACAGACTGAAGATGTCCAGGGAATGGAATGGTAGCTTTGCAAGTGGGCAAGATAAGGTGAATGATCACCAATCAGAGCCAAGGGTGACAGGGGTAAGAGCCTGAGTCTGCCATGTGGTAAAGAAAACATTGTTGAACTTGGAGCAACAAAAAACATGGGTCTGAGTCTTACCTCTGAACACTAACTACTAGTGTGGCTATGGGCAATAATAATAACTATAATAACAACATAGAGTTTTTATTATAATCTAATGAAGATTGTTTTCTAAATTGAAAAGCATTCAAATGCATGCCATTATAATCTGAGGCAGAAAATGTTCTTCTATCTAGTTCTAATAGAACTATTTGAATTCTTGTAAACACCAGTTTTCTCTGGATAATAGCTAAAATTTATGAAATATGAATTAAATAAAAACAGTCCATTCTTTTATCTTGTGAAGCCTCATTTCATGTGACAAGACAGAGAATTTCAGTATTCATCAGAAACTCATGGAGTTATAATAGAACAAAAAAAGTAGTAATGAACCCAAGAAACTTTAAAGGCTATTTTCTGATAATCTACTGAACTCAGAAGTCACCAGAAAAATAACATACAAATCTGGGGCCAACTCAAGACATCTTACAATTTGACACTACCTCTTATTTTAAGTTTTATAGCCTATACCTTATACACAATTTGTGCCCCCACCAAACTAAACTGTTGGTCATCCTCATTCTCTGCTTCCCCCATATATGCACCTTGCTATTCCACCCCTATACTTTAGTTTTCACAGTTCATAATACTAGATGATTTCCCCACTGCCCATCACTACAAACCCCCTCATCCCTTTCTATTAATTTAAATTCAATCCATCTTTTAAGGCCCAGTTCAAATGCCACTTTATTTAGGAAGACCTTCCTGACTAACAAGTGAGTTCACTTGTTACTAACTTAAGAAGGAAAGTTAATTCCTTTACTTTTTTTGGAGACAGCTCTCATGTAATAGAAAGGGCAATAGATCTAGAAGCAAGAAATCTTTATTTTAATATCATAGTTCTCTTTCTTAACTAAATATATGTGTGACATTGGGCAGGTCATATGTTCCAGCTTCCCCATTTATAAAATTGGGACAATAACTATACTATCTACTTGACAAAGATATTTTTTGAGGGATCATACAAGCTAATAACCAGATGTTTTGTATAAATTGCTATGCAAAGCATTGATAACCATTATTAATATTTCATGACATTTCACTTAATCTTATTCAGGCTTTTTTAAAAAAGGAAATGCTTCTAAAATATTAGTGTAATGAATGAGAAAATTGGAAAAAAATGCATTGTTATCAAGGAACACTGTAAAAGAAGGCAGTGAAACCAATTGATGATATGTGCATATATGCATGTGTGTATATTTATTTACAAATAAAGACATACATTCATAAATGTCCATATTATATATGTGTATATATACATACAAATATAGGTATGTATGTTCACCATCTTATGAAGTTAGTCATGAAGTGGAAATATTAAAATAATCTCAATATACTAATTCTCTAATTTACTAATAAACTAGGACACTGAGGCACAGGGAAAAATAGTGTCAGAGATGGGATTCAAACTAACTTCTCTTTACTCTGAGAATATTGTTCACACTCTACCATGCCACACTGCCTTTCCACCACATTTCATTCTCATTTTATTAAGATGAAAGATCTTAAGTTCCAGTCTCTCTGTGGTGGACATTTTTTTTATTGTTACGGCTGCTGTCATATTTCTGACTTCATGGGACATATGCATCCACATTTCATTTGTAGCTCTTATTATCACATATAAAACATGTTAACTTGTGGCAACTAGGTGGCGCAGTGAATAGAGCACTGACCCTGGAGTCTGGAGGACCTGAGATCAAATGCAACCTCAGACACTTGACTTACTTACTAGCTGTGTGACCTTGGGCAAGTCACTTAACCCTAATTGTATTGCCTTGCCCTCTCGAAAAAAAAACCCATGTTAACCATGTCAAAGTCAACATGTTAACTATATGACAGTTATAACTATATGACAGATCATACTGTTATGACTTCATACACTGACCAACAAAATGATAATCCTAGCAGAACTTTCAAATAGAAGCAGAGTCATAATTAGAATTCAGGCATCTAAGGTATGAACATAGTCATTATAGAGTCATGTCAGAGTTACACAACAACTAGCCAATCAGAAAGGCTTCTGAAGCCCAAAAGTGCTTAACATACCAGCAATCCTTTTTAAGTGAACTTAGCCAAATCTGGAGATGCCTATAGCTGCCAGAAACCAAACAGCTCAAGGGTAAACTTGATCAGCAGCTATAGACTCAAGACCTTCCTTGAGACTTTCTAAACATCTTGGCTTATTGTGTCTATACCTCTCTTCTCCCTTAACCCTCTGCTCCCCACCAAAAAGCCTCTAGAAACTATGTTATCTCATCTGTTTTTCACTCTTCTCCAGGTAGTGGAGAATTGTCTCCCTCTCTGTTCCCTTGAAGGATCTTCTGTCCCCTGTAAGGCTTTTTTTTTTCCCCTCAGACAATGAAAAACACTTTAAAATTTGTGGTAGGATTCTGTTTCATTTAGGGTCCCTCTTTTTGGCCCCAGGGATCTTCCTTTAATAAGAGCAAGGAGAACTTGGAAAAAGATTGTTTATAAATGATAGGGAAGTTTCAAAGGATGGGAACAGAGTAGAGCAGTGGAAGAGCTCATCTGGGCTGCAGGAAAATCTCTGAATTCCACTTCTCACACACACAGTCTTTGGTATATGCTTCTTGTAGCTATGGTCAAGGAAATGAGGAAAAACAACAATGAGATCACAAAGACTGGGAATTGTGGACCAGAGACATACCAGGAAGAAAGTATGCCTTGCTAAATGTTAGCACCCTGGGTGAAAGCCCAGTCATCTCCTACTAGTCAAAGGTCTGGAAAGAAAGCATTGTTACACAACAGAAAAGATTGTTAGTCAGAAGACATAGAATTCGCTTCCCAGCTTTGCAATTAAATATAAAGCCATTACAGCCTCTGCCTCCTCATATAGAAAATAAGGAATTTGTGAATTTTCATTCATAAAATCAGAGAAGGTAGGAAAGGAATGACTCTTCAATATTATCTAATCCAGTCTCCTCATTTTGCAAAAAAAAAAAAAAAGGAAATTAATGAGCAGGTTATAAATAGTAAAGGTGGGTACTCTGACTTCAAGTCTGTTAGATGATTTCTTAAGTTCATTCCAGATCAAATATCATTTTTTGTAAATCTTTTCTCAGACTTCTCTTTTTTTTGTTCTCCCTCATCCCCAGCATCATTCTCAAATTCAAAGAAGCTTTCAGATCACTTTTAAAATCCAAAATTATAAAAGTCAATGGCTAATGTAGCCTGATTTCACCAAAATGCTGCTACCTTCTTCCTTACTTGACTATGTCAAATTGAAAATCTGCAAAAATGCCAAAGACAGATAAGATCTATAAGAATCCATGGAGACCTGAAAATGACAGATCCAGGATGCATTTGCAAGAAGGTCTCAATGTGATGCAGCTTGGCAGATCTGATACGGCACTGAAGGTAGAGTCAGGAAGGTCTAGGAAATCTCAGCTAATACGTATTTGCTGCATGACGGTGAACAACTGACTTAACCTGTTGATGGTCCAGTTGTCTTATCTGTTCAATGAGGGGGCTTAGACTAAATGACTGTTAAGGTCTTTTTTAGCTCCACATCTATAATTGAATAATCCTATGAAATGTCTCTGTGTGGGGTATCAAAGACCCTAACCCAAATTAAACTCAGAGGCTTCTCAAGATAGAAAGCAGAAAGGAGCTTATTATGATTCTCATGAGATAAGGATGACAAACTGAGTGCATTCAATACATTCTCAGTGTCAGACCACGCCAGGCATAGAGAAGATACATACTTTTATAGCTCCATCCCCATTACCTAATTGCAATCTCTGCTCCCTAGCCCCCTTCCTCTCAGCTCATTCTCATGAGCTTTGAGGGCACAATCTGAAACGTGATAAATCTAACCCAAGGACAGGGATGACATATATACATTAAGTAGATGCAATTAGTTTATAAGTGTAGCAGTCAGTTGACTTTGGCACAGCTCCTACATTTTTCGGGTCCCCCCTTTCCTTTGATTAATGGACAGACTTGATCAAAGCCTGTGTTCTTGTCCTTGTTCCTGTAACACTTCATGGTCAGCTTGCCCTTACAGCATAACTGGGCAAGGAACTAAGTAGATATGATTATCCTGCAGATTTAGTAATCTAAGAATTCTTGCACAACTCCCATCCTCGTTAGTATCTAGACCTGGGTAACCATGCAGGTGTGTTTGTATCCTGTGTTCCTATCCTCCTCTTCTGGAACTCTTCAGGGTCAGCAGCTTGTTTTTACAGAAAAACTGAATTGAAAACCAAACCTTTAATTCTATGAGGGTCCCCTAGCCTAAAAGCTTTGTGAGGGGTCTTCACCATATCTCACACATTCCCTGTCATGGAACAGTATTGCTTTCAGTTGCTTAAAATAGTACCTAGCCCTAACAGCCCAGGACAGGTTCTAATGACTTTTAGGAATAAATTATTAAATAACTTATTAAATCTTATGATATGCCAGACTCCATGTTAAGTGCTAGGGATACAAATACATTTAAACAAGACAACCACAGACCCCAACAAGTTTATATTCTAGAAGGGGAACACAATGCAAAAGGGGATATAGAAAGGGAAATGTGCAGGATATTTGTACAGTGGCATTTCATGGAAATGGTCAGGAAAGCACTTGAATCCCTGGTTTCAGGACAGATAAAACCTATTAAAACCAAGTTTTCCAGTGCCTAATGGAAAGATCTAAAGGGATGAGGATGAGGAAGGCTGGAAGAATGGCATACTATGGAAATAATGGAATTCATACTTAAATCACTCCCAGAGATTAAAACAGGGTGACTCACTCAAGCCACCAAGACATCATTTGGCAACACCTTTCAGAATACAATTTTCACTTCCACATCCTGAGGGATAGGGCACAGTGTCCCCTGGAATATGGAAAATGCACATAAGATATTTTGGCCTTCCCTTTGTAAAAGAGAAAAGAAATTGTGTACATTTATAATATTAAAAGATAAAATACACTGATATTATACAATACTATACATATATTTCACACATTTCTGAGTTTCAAAACTTTTTAGTCATCTACTGAACCTCATGTGTCATCTGCAGCTTCTACAAAAATTCCCCCCAAAATTCCAAATTAATTTCTTATGCCAACCCACGATGTATCAAAACTGCAATGGGGAAAGTCTCAATGTGGAAAGGATAACTCTTTGAAAGCAGGGACTGTGCTTTTGCATTTCTTTGCATTCTCATTGCTTACTTCAGTACCTAGAACATAATAAGCAACTATTAAATGCTTGTTAAATAACTTAACTTTCTTCTTAGGAGAACACGGATCATGTCAACATTACATTTTGTGCATGGATCTAAATTTCCGATAGGCAGATATATAAAGAAAGCATTATGGTATGGGAAAAAATGTACTCAATTTGACGTCATAAGACTGGTACTCAGATCCCTGTTTTGCATTTTATACCTTTGTGACCCTGAACACTTTTTCACTCAAGCTTCTAGTTTCCTCTGTTGTAAAATGAGATGATTAAACTAGAACACCTCTGAATTTCCTCTCAGTCCAAATCTGAATTCATTTTGTCTCCCCCCCAAAATAATTGATTCATTTACTTATTCATACAAATATATATATGAATGAATGAATGAATGAATGAATGAATAAGTAATAAATAAATAAAACAGTTCTCTTCTAAATCCTCTTGTTTTGGTCAAGGATAGCACTATCCAGTCATGCAGATTCCAACCTGGCTGTTTCTTTCTTCACTCCTCCACCTCTCTTAGCTGACATGTCCACCCAGTTCCCAAATTTTGTCCCTGCAATATTTCTCATCTCTGATCCCCTCTCTCTACTTAAGCAGTCACTGCCCTACTTCATCTTTCACAAATTTGATTGCTATAGCTTCCTAATTGGTTTCTTCACATCAAGTCTTTTCCCTGCTCTAGACCATCCTACACAGAGCTATCCAGGCGATTATTTTCCTTAATTGCAGGTCTGGCCACATCACCACCCTCCTCAGGAAACTCCAATAACTTCCTCTTGTCATTATGATTAATTATAAGCTACTTTGTTTAGGTTTGAAAGCCCTTCAAAGTCTGTCCCTAACCTTCCTTTCCAACTTTCTCATTCATTCTTCCCCTTCTCCCATGCTACAAGGAAGCCAAACAAGGCCTGTTTTTATTTTTATTTTATTTTATTTTTTAAAAAATTAATTTATTTATTTTCTTGTTTACATCATTCATTTCCACAAGATTTTGAGATACAAATTTTCTCCCCATTGTTCCCCTACGCAACACTTCAAAACAGCCATCCCACTGTATGACCCCCTCCCCCAATCTGTTCTCTCCTATGTCCTCCCCCTCACTCCTCTGACTTTCCAGTAGGGCAGGGTGGATCTCCCTACCACAGTGCCTGTATATCTTAA
>JAQQSU010008599.1:0-12905 GCA_028627135.1 Pseudochirops cupreus | reverse complement strand
GAGGGTATATATGCATATGAATACATATGTGAGTGTGTATATATATGTGTACAGGTATACATAGACAGAGGGCACAGGATCAATTGAACAGGAAAGGATGATATTTTAAAAGGTGAAAGTGAGAGGTGGGAGATGAATAGAATGAGAGGAGACAGGGAGAGACAGAATAGGGTTAATCATCTCATACAGAAGAGGCAAGGGATAACTGTTACAATGGAGGGGAAGAACAGGAAGGCAAAAGGGAATGGGTCAACCTTACTCTCATTGAATTTGGGTTAGGGAAGGAATGACATACACTCTAAATTGAGTATCTTGCCCTATAGGAGAGTAGGTGGGAAGGGGATGAGAAGGAGGATGATGGACGGGATAGCAGGTTAGGTGGGGAGGGTTGTTAGAAGCACACACTTCTGTAAAGGGACAGGGACAAAGTAGAGAATAAAACAAGTGAGAGGTGGGATAGGAAGGAGGGAACTATAGTCAGTCTTTCACAATATGTCCATTGTAGAGATGTTCTGCATAACTACACATGTACAGCCTGTATTGAATTGCTGGTCTTTCCAGTGGGGGTGGGTGATGAGAGAGGTAGGGAAAGAATCTAGAATTTAAAGTTCTAAACTCAAATGTTAAATATATATATATATGTATATTATGATGATGATGATAATGATTTACATGCAACCGGGAAATAAGATACACAGCCACTGGGGTAAGGGGATCCATCTTGCTCTACCAGAAAGTCAGAGGGATGATGGGGGAGGATATAGGAGAGAAAAGATTGGGGGAGGGGGTATTCGGTGGGATCGCTGTTTTGGGGTGCTGGGTAGGAGAAAGACAGGGAGAAAATCTGTAACTCAAAATCTTGTGGAAATGAATGTTGTAAACTAAAAATAAACATACATTTTTTTAAATTAGAAATTTAAAAAAAGAATGATTCTTGATTGATTCTTCTTAACCTTTGGGAGACAGACTGGTAGACAGTGCTGGCTTGGGAAGCAGGAGGGCTGGTGACTAATCTGGACTCTGCCATTTGTTACTTGGGTGACTTTGGGCAAGATCCTTAATCTCTTTGCTTCTCAGTTTCTTCAAATGTAAAATGAAGGCGTTGTGTGAGATGAAAGAGTTTAGAGTCTGAATCTAAGGTCAGAAAAGGTCTTTATTCTTTCTCATGAGAAAGGACTCTGCCCCTGTCACTCACATGGGGTCTGCAGGGAGAGAGCCACAGGTAGAAGCCAGTCCATGGTTATATAATCTTCTAATGCAGAAACCCTACATTAGAAGGGTTTCTGGCTTTCAACTCTTATTCGTAGGGGGGCTGACCCACAACCTAAGTGAGGGAATCTGTCTCTGAGACAAAGGACGGGGAAACATGTGGGTGTCCAATGAAAGCAGTCTTAACCTTATTTGGCATATCTTCTGCTCAGTTGGCTCTGGGGGAGGGTCTCCATTGTTCTAAGCCCCATATTGCTTGATGGTCAGATGACCTAACCCTAGGCCTAGTGAATACTGAAGCCATTCTAGATTTGATTTTTCAGAATGGGGAAACTTCACTATAAATTATCCCTCACAGCCTTAACCTAGAAGACCTATAAATCTCTGCTCTTGTGTCAGCTCAGTAAATATCCTTTCAAAAAAGCTAACTTGTGTTAATTGGTAAAATGGAGCTGGGACACTAATTACTGGGGGATGCACATCAGACTAAGAACCCTGAAAGGGATTTGTAGTTCTAGGGTAGTATGGTCAGTGTCTCCCCATTCTTTTATATCATAAAACGTAATAAATCCATAATTTTGTTTGAAAAAAAATATGAACAAATAAAATTATTTGCACAAACTTTTACAAGAAGGATATTTTGAATCCTCTGTTCTGCATGCTCATGACATGCTTTTATTTCTTTCTAACTTCGTATTTAAGTCCCAATATTTATGTTTATGATATGTTTTTGTTTCTTTTTTCTATTTTCTATTTGTGTTCTGGCGTTTGAGTCTAAAATAAAATTTTGGAAAAAAAAGAAAAGTAAAGGATAGCTCTTTTTCTTTTTTTCAAGACTGGTAGGGATTCACTACATAGTTTGGAAACTTTCTCCTACAATCAACACTTTCTCCTAAAGTAGGCCAAAGGCCAAAGGGCTGGCGGACAATTAACCCGTAGGCCGCCTGCTGCATCACAGTCACCTTTCCACCAGAGGACAAAAGACACCGCCTTCCGATTTGGAGAAATTACCCTGACACCAACCGTGGCTCTTTTACTTCTAGGTCCCCCCGCAAACCGTAAGCGAATAAATCCCGCCCACAGAAACAGGTTTGGCTTTCGCAAAGAGAAGCCGGGGTACGCCTCTGCGGCTCTACTGCAGCGCCCAGAGCTGCGGGAAATTGTGCGCATTTCACCCGGTTTCCGTTGCACACAAAAATAATCACAAGGGTGCCCCCAGCCCTGGAGATCACATGTCACGTTCCTCCCTCCTCCCAATGAGCCAGGAGAAGCAGCCCCAGGCCACCTCCCCCCCTCCCGAGGAGCCGGAGGAAGGGGAGGAGAGAACCGGCCTCCACGCTGCGCGGGGGGCGGCGCTGCGGCGGGCCACGCACGGCCTGGGCTCTGCTGCGTTCGGCCGCTAACCCAGGGCTTCCATCTCTGCTCTGCAGCGCGGAAGGCGGGAAGATATGGCGGGCCAGGTAACGCATTCTGCAGGCGCGCGGGGCGGCGGAGGCCAAGGCTCCGTGGAATGTTCCGGGGAGGCCGCGGCGTGCGCGAGCGAGCGGCGACCGGAGCCTTTGGCCTGGGTGCTCGCTGCGCGTGGGGGAGGAGGCCGCGGGACGGAAGGAAGCGGCTGCGGACAGGGGGCGGGAGCGATACCTGGCTGCGGCTTCCAGTCCCGGGACCTAGGGAACCACGCACACTAGGGATGCTTGAAGTGGTCAGGCTGAGCTGCTGGGGTGGCGGTGACTTGCAAAATGTGCGTGCAAACCCTGCGGAAAGGAAATCGAACTTGCTACATTGTTTCTGTCTCTCCAAGAAACAGGATGAAACAATAGCTAGAGAGATTGAGCATTCAGTAAGCGCATACTGTGTACTCCAGTCCACAAGCGTTTTCTAAGCGCTGGTGATACAGCGGTCTTTGTTGTCAGAAGCTTATGGAGGGGAGTGAAAGTAGCAAATAGGAAATATTCAAAGGAACTGCAACCCTATTTGGGAACTCTGAAAAGACCCATTGACCCAAGAGGCAAAGTGAGAGGAGAGGTATCGCAGGCGTAGGGGGATAACCTGTAACGAAGACTCCAAAGCAGGATGTTTATAAGGAACAGCTCGGAGGCCAGTTTGTCTGGAAGGGGAATCGAGTAAGAAATTATATTGTATAGGAGAAATAGCCCCGACTTTGGAGTCCAGGGACCCAAGTTCAAAACCTGCCTCTGTGCCTTGGACAAGTTACCAAACCTCTCCTCTGAACCTGTTTCCTCATCTGTAAAATGGGGGCCTAGACCTAGATGATGTATAAGGTCCCTTCCAGTTCTGAATGTATGGAGCCAGATCAAGAAAGGTTTTAAATTCCAAAGGACTTTATAAGAGTTTGTCACTAATAATAATAACTGGGATTTCTTTAGGGCCTTATAATTTCTAAAGACCTCTCACCTCTCACAATAACCCTTGTGGGGCAGGAAATGTGTATCATACTCTTCTCTAAGGTATTAGAAACCTCCAGCCTTTCAGCTTCAAAGTTATGGTCCTGTGAATGGTATAATAGAAAAATCACCAGATTTGCAGTTCAAAGCCCCTCAGAGCAACCTTGCTCCTCTGGGCTCCAATTCCTTTTTTCTTTTCTTTTTTTGCTTTTTCAAGGGCAATTGGGGTTAAGTGACTTGCCCAAAGTCACAGGGCTAGTGTGTCAAGTGTCTGAGGCTGACTCCTCCTGACTCCAGGGCGGGTGCTCTATTCACTGCACCACCTAGCCACCCAGGGCCCTAATTTCTTATCGGTAAAATGCGGAGGTTGAACTAGATAGCCTGCAAGGTTCAATTGTGAATCAGTGAACCTTTAAACTATTCAGAAAACGAGGAAACTGGCTGAGTGATTTTGCTTACCACACAGCACCTGATGGGACTTGAAGCCATATCATCAGCATCCAAGCAGGGCAGCTCAGGTATCCTTAGGGAAAGGGGCTTTGCTTCAACCCTGGTGTGGTCTCAGATGATTATAAACCCCCAAGGTCTGGATCAGGAGGAAGTAGGCTTTAATCCAAGTCTGTCATTAATCAATTATATGATTTTGGACAGGTCATCCCATCTTAGGACTTCAGTTTCTGTAAAATGAGGGATATTCACTGTTCCCATACTCCCTTGATGACCTCTCAGGGCCTGAAATTCTGTGACTCTGACTCATCAGACTTGAAGGATTGGCATATATGCATCAATCCTGGGGTTCATCTCATTGAATGCTCCTTTGGGGTTGGGGCCTATTTAATTTTTTGTCATTATCTGCCCAGTCAGTGCATAATAGAGTACCTTATCAGTGCTAAGTTGAATTCGTTTCAAATGGTGGCACCAGTGGCTTAACTTTGGGACAAGCCTAACTGTAATTCCTTGTTCACTTTGAGAAACAGCCTCCGAGGCAGCCAAGGAAACCAAAACCAAAAAAAAAAAAAATGAGAAACAAAGAGATTATCCAAGTATCCAGAAACTAGGTATCTTATGATGGTCAGGCAGAAAGAGACCAGAATAAGATAATGAAACTAGTAACAATCTGTGTTGTATCTCTCAAGCTGCTAATTTTCTAAAGTATTTCATAAACAAGCAACCAGAATTGATCTATAAGGCCAGCTGTTTTCCAGGCATTGAATAAAGAGAATGAGATAACCCTTAGTTACTGTTAAGAAGCTTACACACAGAGAGACATGTTTGGGAGGGAGGCCACTAGCTGTTAGGATCAGGAAAGGCTTCATTTCAAAGGCACTGCATGAGCGTATCTTGAAGAAAGAGAGGGATTCTTTAAAGTAGATGAGAGGAGAGATTATATTCCAGGCACGGAGACATCCAGTTTAAAGGTAGGGAGAAAAATGGAAGAGGGGAGATCCCAGGAGGCCTGTTTATGTAGACCATAAAGTACAGAATGTATGCATGGATTAATAAAGCTGGGGAAAGCAGTTTGGATCCAGATTGTAAAAGGCATCAACAGCCAAACAGAGGAGCTAGTTAATGTTTTATCCTAGTATATTTATTTTTACTGGAGTTTGAGTAAGGGAACATGGTCAGATCTGTGCTTAAGAAAAAAACGGGGTCAGAGCAGTTAGGATTGGCTGTTGCAATGGTCTATAGAGGAAAAGGAATGAGGTCCTGAGCCAGGGTGGTAGCTCTGGGAATAGAGAGAAGGCATCAGATACAGCAAGATGTGGCAACCCATTGGATATGTGAGGTCAGTTTGAGTGAGGACACAAGGTCATAAACTTGGTAGTGATTTCTTTAGAAATTGGGAAGTTCACAAAATCTTATGAAAAATAAATGTTGAAAACTGCCTTTACTTGTCATTAGAAAAAACAAAATACTATTTACAAAAAAAAAAAAAAAAGGAACCAAGGCTAAAAAAAAGAAATAGGGAAATTTAGGAAAGGAGTAGGTTTGGAGGAAAACATAAGTGAGTTCTGTTTTGAAAAGTTGCTCGAAATTTAGTTTTTAAAAAACTTTATAATTTGGCATTCATGCCTCCTTAATTCATTCTGCAAAAATTTATAAAGTACCTACCATTTGCCGAGCATGGGGATACAAAGATAGTCCTTAATCGACAAACTTATATTCTCCTGGGGGAAAATATAATGGTTATATAAATAGGTACAAAATATTTGTGTATTACCAATGTAATTACTAGTAAATTTGTAATGGATGCAATCAGGTCATGTGACCTCCAGAATTATTCAGCAGTAGGTACCAAGAAAGCACATGATAGGGATAACTCAAAAGTTGAAATAAAGCAAAACATGAGCGGGATAAGACAAAGAAGCAAGTGAATCAACGGGAAAGGACAATGTATAATAGAACTGGCTGACCCTAAGGTCAGGACTGGGAAGGACTTATCTTGTAACTGGGCAGTGTCCCAAATATTGAAGTATTGAATATTCACATAGACTTAAGATAGTATATTTGTTTTCCAAAAATTATCATCATTAAGGAGAGAAAAGTGAAGCCCTTTTGAAAGGCAAAGGTAGATAGAAAACTTAGATCTTGAGCAAAGATGATAAGTAAAATCTGGATTTTGTGCTTTTTAGGTTTTTGTTAATGACCTCCTAAACCATGTACCTAATGACTGTCCTCAAGGGGAGAAAACACTCAAAAGTATCTGCCTTTGAAATTCACTTTTTTCTTCCTGCTGTTGTTGTTACTTTTCTTAACATAGGTTCCCAAAGTGGGTGATTGGGAAGGGGGGAGGATAGAGAGGTGCTGGACTGATCCAGGGGGGTTGGTAGCCTCGGGTGCAATGGGGAGCGCTGAGTAACAATAAGGGGGCAGTGGAAGCATAAGGAAAGAAGAGAAGAAAAGAAAATTTTGAAAAACTATTCATACATGTTTCATCTGTTGTGTAACAGTTAAAGTCATAGTGATTACAGCGTTTTCCAAAGAAACACACAAAATGGAAGTTATAACTGATCAATGGTCAAGTCTGCCAACAGGTCTTAACAAGCAAGTGTTGGCAGGCAAGTGTGCCGTGCATTGTCAGAAAGTCCAACATGCATTGGCAGGAAGATGTTCCTTTAATGACTTGTTTACAGTGTGTTGCTGTACAGTTACATGAAGAACTAACACGTCATCAAAATTTCATGCAGAAAAAAAACCCAAGGGGCAGCTAGGTGGTGCAGTGAATAGAGAATTGGCCCTAGAGTCAGGAGAACCTGAGTTCAAGTCCAGCCTCAGACACTTAACACTTACTAGCCTTGTGACCTTGGGCAAGTTACTTAACCCCAATTGCCCTGCCTTCACTTCTCCAAAAAAAGAAAAAAAAAATTTACAATTAATTATTAAATTTAAGATGCATCATTTCTAAAAATTTTATATTTTTGAAATGACACAATTTTCCTCAAAAAAAAAAATAGATTTCCAGAGGGATGCCAATTTTTTTTAAAGGGGGATAGCAGACCAAATAAATTTGGAAACTCCTGGACAATGAAGGAAGGGTTCACAATCTTCCCAAGATTAGATTTCTACCAGTTGTCAAATGATGCCCTGTCAGCTGAGAGGGAGCCTTGTACTTACATGCAACCATTCTGATTATCACAGATACTGAGGTTGAATGCAGAATCAATAAACTAAAAGAATGAAAGAAAAAACATTTAGTAAGTGATTACTAGAGGCTAGGCACTGTGTTAAGTGCCAGGGATACAAATTGAAAAGTGAGGCAGTCCCTACCCCCTAGGAGTTTACATTATATTAAACAGGGAAGACAATACTTAACAGGTCCTGGTAACTAGAAAAAGGACTTTCAATATGGGAAGTCACTGGAATGGTGACTGCAACCTTAGGGTAGTCAATAGATAGGCTCTTTTGAAGCAATGATAGTGTTAATTTGATTGAAAAGGAACCATATCTTAGAGACCGCATAGACTTAATAGCCATGTGTTTCCAGGGCTTGGCGTGGTTTTTGCTTTGGATATGCAATAAACAACTCATGTTATGTTTCAGAAGCATATTTGTATGGGCCGTTACACTTTTCCCCAGACACAGTTGTTTATAGGCAAGCATTCAGAAATCTTCCTCTGGGATTTTGCTTTGAGGCATACATTCTTCTGAAATGACACAGAATCCTAACATGAATATCCAAATCCTTGGCTGAACTGTCAGATTTAATACTTAAAAATTTTTGTTTCAGTGAAAACTTCATCCAAAGATTTTTCTATTTACTGATAAGCTGATCACCAGAGCTTACTTGCTTTTTCTTTATTCTTTGTTTATTTTTTCTTTTTTTCCCTGTTTTTTATTTTTTCTTTATTCAGTGATCCAGGGTATTTGTGAATCTGTGGTTTATTTTCTGAGGATTCATAAACAATTATCGGTCTCCAAATTCATCAGAGTAGTTTATTCTGTTTTTTGAAATGTGTTTTATTGAGGCCTTTTTTCTTTACATCAAAATAATTTCCTACTAGATTGAACCCTCCTTTGTAACAAAGAAAAACATTAATATGATGTGATACTATATACAATAAAAGAGGCCATCTTTTGCCTCATTCCTTACCTAGCCTTAATCACTGAATGGGTGTTAACCTCAAACAAACCAGGACATGGGAAAGATCTTAGCTTTTTTAAAAAGGCCAAGGTTCCCAGAGAACTTGTGCCAACTGGACTTAGCATGGCATACTGCACTTATTAAGCACTTAACAAATATTTGTTAATTTGTTGAAATGAATAAGAATTCTCTCTCAAATGATACAGATGGCAACCTATCCATGCCCGCTTCTAAACGTATATGATTTTTGTCCATATCTTCCTATAAATTTTTCATAAAAGATTTATCCCATACACAGGCAGAATAAAAATAAAAAGGCCAAGGTACCCCACTGCATCAGAAGCCATCTACAGTTGTATGTCTTGTCACTGGACCCAGATGGCTCCAGAGAAGAGAGTCAGGCTTTGTATGACTTTGTACAGTCCTGCCTCACTTAAAGCCAATTCACTTTCAAGTCAAGACATCGCCTTTCCAATGTCATGGTCCTCTTGTAGAACAAAGGAAAAAGAATTCTATTCTACTAGTCTCACATTTCTGTAAAGCAGATGGAATTTTTTAAAATATCTTTTCCAGAAGCTCCATTGGTCATTTCCCATAAGAGTCGCTTACTCAAGAGAATAAAAGCTTGCCCTTTCCTCCTTACTCTAGGTTATAAAGTGCAAGGCTGCTGTGGCTTGGGAGGCTGGCAAACCTCTTTCCATAGAGGAAATTGAAGTGGCACCACCAAAAGCTCATGAAGTTCGAGTTAAGGTAATTATACATCTGAGTCGCTGGCAAAGTTTGATCCTTGGTACAGGTTCTCTGGATAAGTGATTTGAGTTGGGAGCTTTTCAGAGAACTCTTCCTATAGGATAGAAGTAGAGATAAAGTAAGGAAAGTGTCTTACCTTGGGGATCAACAAAGCCACTTGGTTTTTTCCACTTTTTCTTCCTGTGAGGCATTGTCTCTGCCTCTTCTAGACTTCCTCGGGGCTTGGGCTGGTTGAACCTGCCCACGTGGAACACCGGCTTCCTAGTGTTTACTTGTTTCTCATGGTGGTGGTTAGAAAAATGTCACTCTTGAGTCATAAGAGACAACCAAGGAAGAAGAAACAAGCTGGCCCTTCCCCAAGCACAAGTGCTTTTATAATACTGAAAATCATCGTGTGTGCCTTGCTTGTCCCCAGCTGCTGTCCTCAGCATATTCTGCCATAAAGATATGTCAGATAACATACATGTTGAGACAAATGAAAGGTCTGAGAAACAGAGTTTCTGGGTAATTAATAATCAGTTTATTAATTAGGCTATCTGGTAATCAGTAAATGATAGTTAGTGGTCTCTCTTGGCAACAACCAAAGACAAAGCCATTGAGATCATTGAATGCTAGCGTTAGAAATGGGGGTGCTCCATGTAGATAAAAGTCAACCCTGATTGGTGAATAATTAATTAGTGAATGGACTTTCAAATGAGGAGATGGGCTGAAAGCCTTCAGCTCTTCCTGCCAAGAATGTGGCTTAGTCATGAAACTTGGCTGCCTCCTGCAATCTGGACAAGGGAATCCAACTCTATCCAGGCCATTCTGGTTGGTTTTCTCCTTCATAAGCTGAGTTCCCCTAGACTGCAGTAGAAGGTACAAGACCTTGGGCTTAATGCTTTAAGGCTAGGATGCACCTAGATTGGATTCTGTTTACATTGTAAACAAAAATAAGCCTCTTAGTTGGGTGGGTTCACCCAAGATCTTAGAGCATATACCCCAAAGATTGGGCCAGTCTCATCTCTCAGCCTTGTCCTTCAGAGACTGTTTGAATGATTTACAAGAGCTGGTCCCTGAATGAGGAAATAGATCCTAATTAATCCTAATTTAGTAATTGGTTATTAATACAACAGAAAAATAATTGCTTCTCTCAATGTTCTAGTGTATGTATCACTAAAATCAATCAAATAAGCATTTATTAAAGGCCTACTATATTCCAGGCACTGTATTAAGGCTCTGGAGATACAAAGAAAAAATTAAATAGTCCCTGTCTTAAAGGAAGAGATTTCTTGACAGAAATCAGGGAAAATGGACAGCACGATATTCTGATTCCATTCAAAAACCAGCTACTTATCACTTATCACATCATCACTCGTATGATCTTGACCACTCCAGATCACCATTTCCTCATCTGTAAAATGAGGGAATTGGATTTAATAGCCTTTAAAGGCTTTTCTAGCCCTAAATATATGATCCTAACAAAAACAAAAGGCAACACCTATCCATGTATATGTGTGTGTATATATATATATATATATATATGTGTATATATATATATGCGCGTTATATAGCATAGATAGATAGATAGATAGATAGATATAGATATTCTGAGTTGCCTACATACATGCATAGACTCATCCACATTCTGTTTCTCTGAATACCCTGTTAGATTCTTGCCACTGCCGTTTGCCATACTGATGCCTATACTCTGAGTGGGGCAGATCCAGAAGGGTGTTTTCCAGTGATTTTGGGACACGAAGGAGCTGGAATCGTGGAGAGTGTTGGCGAAGGAGTAACTAAGTTTCAAGCAGGTAGGCTCATGATTGAATACTTGAATTCCTGGGCTTGTTACTATAAGAAAATTACTTTTCCGATCAACTGCTCGCACCATTCATTAGTAGGAGATTGCCTGCTCAGTGACTTGTCAAGATTGATCTCACTCTTCATTTGACAAATACAAGGCTTTTTGTTCTCTGATTTCATAGGCTACTGCTTCTCTGAAGCGTTTGAAGACCCTAAGCCAGCTTTGTTCCAAATTGTTCTCATTTAAGAACTCATTAGTAATTGTTTAAAAAAAATACTTTACCAAAGTTAAAGTTTTGCCCTCTGTGTTCTGGAGTCTCTCTCCTGGGATTATCATTGAGATAAAAAACAGGACACTTGGCATGTGGGAGGAGAAGGAGGAAGAAGAGAAATGTTGCATATCAAGTAAATATTGTTAGTCTTGAGTCTTCTCTTTTTTTTTCTTTTTCTTTCTTTTTTTTTTATTTTTTTGCAAGGTTAAGTGACTTGCCCAGGGTCACACAGCTAGCAGGTGTCTCTAGTATCTGAGGCTGGATTAGAACTCAGGTCCTCCTTACTCCAGGTGGGTCTTTGCTCCTTTTCTCAACAGCTTTTCAGTTTAGTCAAAATCAAGTGACATGTTGAGACAAGGATACTTTTTATAATTTTAGTAACAGTTGCAAGATCTTTTTAGTAGCAAATGGAATCTCTCCGCTAAAAGCGTTTAACTATTTCCGTGTGTTTCTCAGGTGACACCGTCATCCCACTTTACATTCCACAGTGTGGAGAATGCAAATTTTGCAAAAATCCTAAAACAAACCTTTGCCAGAAGATCAGGTTGGTATCATTGCAGTTTATGTGTATTTTTTTAATGATTGCACAGAAATCACCTAACAAGGACGAGTTTGATCTTTTAAAAATAATAACAAAATTAATTTACTGTTCAACAGTTGTGACTATTTAGTAAATTGTGATCATTTTGTTCTAAGATTTATCTGAACTGAAATTTATCTCTTAATAGGTTTTTTGTCCATTGACAAATTTTAGAAATTTAGTTAGATTTGGTTTTATTTGTACTTTTTATGGTCAAAACCATCATTTCATCAGCAGAGGAGGGAGAAACTACCTTATAGGGAAACTTCTACCCATGGATCAGCACTGCTCTAAGCTACTTATAGTCATAGGGAAAGGATTCTTAACCTTTGGTATGTCACGAACCTCTTGGCACTCCAGGAAGCCCTATAATGTTTTTATAAGCATAAAATAAGATACATAAAGGGGCTGATAGTTGGCAAAGTGGAAGGAACACCAGCCCTGGAGTTGGAAGGATCTGAGTTCAAATCCAGCTTCAGACACTTACTAGCTATGTGACTCTGGGCAAGTCACTTAACCTCTCCTCCCCCCCCCAAAAAAAAAGATACTTAAGATTATAAAAGCAAATCACTTATATTGAAATAAAGATTTTTTTTTCCCATCCAAGTTCACTGACTCTCTGAAATTTATCCATAGACTCCTTAGGGTCCCATAAACCCCTGGTTAAGGACCCTTGTCTAATAATAATTAATAATAGTAACAGTTATTATCTTATTAAATCATTACAACAGTCCTATGTGGTAGTCCCCCATTTTACAGCAGAGGTTAAGTGACTTTGGCCAGGGTCACACAAGCTAGTGAGTGATGCCAGATTTGGACTCAACTGTTCCTAACCAGTCCCAGCCCGCTATGCACTTTGGCGCCCCCTAGCGGCCTTAGTTCTAGAGAGTTGCCTGGAAAACAGATTAAGTGACTTCACATAGCCTGTATATGTCAGAGGGGCACCTGAACTCAGGTGTTGGGGGCTGACTTTTAGACCACTCCACAACACTTTCTCTCTTCTGTTTTATAATGGGCAAAATAATTTACCTTTTCAGAAACCACAGAGCAAACGAAAAGAAAATCTTTATTATTTTAACAAATAATTTCTAGACTCGTCCTGCATAACTTTCATCAGGCTATCGAATTTTTGCCATGCCCACCCCATTGTAGCTGCTGAGGATCACAAACTATAACATTAATATTCCCATTTCCATTTATTCAACCACAGCCTGCTTTCTTATAGACACTGAGAATATGTGCTTCTGTTAGTTATCTTGATTTCTTGGAGCTGTTTAAGAAGAAGAAAGTCAGGTTAAAATCTTATATAAATTATATATAAG
>JAQQSU010008598.1:0-12905 GCA_028627135.1 Pseudochirops cupreus | reverse complement strand
GTAGTGAAAACTGTGTGGCCATTTAATGTTATAAGATGTAATGTTGTGAATATTATAATGTTTTGAATGTTTGTCTTGATTTGTAATGGAATAAACAGAGTGTTCACTCTATTTTGTAATCTGAACTCTAAAAGCTGTTCACAGTAGCATTCCTTTGGGAATCTGCTGGTGCATGGCATTACATATATATATGTATAGATGGATATATTTATATACATACATCTATACACATATGCATATGTTTCTGTGTATGCATAATAGATAGGGGTGTGTGTGTGTATGTGTGTGTGTGTGTGTGTGTGTTTGTGTGTGAATGAGTGTAAATTATATGAATATTGATGGGAATTTCACTCAGCTAAATCAACTTGAGTTGTTCTCTTTGTCTGTCTTTGTAAAATATCCTCCTTCTATGGCTAAATAATGATCCTTTTGTTAACTGTTGAATAACCTTTTAGGATCTTGCTTTCTTCTGATATCAAACCCAAATGACCAGGGTACTAATCTGAGCCCAGTCCAGCCCAGAGAAAACCCTGTTTCCCTTAGCTTTATGGCCTACATACTTACCTCCCTCCCGCTTTGCATGTAACATAAGAATTTCTTCCGACACATCACCATTTTTCCTCATCGTAAGTGGAGGGGAAGGAGGTGAGGGATGTTGTATGCCACTTGACAGTACAAGGAACAGTTTAAAGAGAATGATAATGTGAAGTGCATGATCGTTCCTTTTAAGGACAGGCAGGCCTATTCCTCCATGACTCTCTTTTATTTCTGCCGGCAGACCATTACTCTCCTATGGTATAGGCTGCTCAGAAATTGATGTTTGGCATTGTAATGGCCTCGTTTTATTTTTATCCATCATGCCTAAGGAGAAAAACCCTACAGTGAGAGAAGGGATGTCTTTTCCTCCTCCCATGCTATTCAGGTTCAGAAAAGAGGCTGAGATTTTTAGGTGCTGCTCTTATTTTATTTTATAAAACCTTTAATCCTCACTCACCCATCTGGTATTTTATTAAGCCCAGACGTTTAAGTTTAAGTGAGAAGTTATAGATGCTATGTAAATAGTACTCGCAAAAGGAAGCCTGCACAGGTAAAAAGATTGTATGCTTAAATAAAACTGAAACCATATCCCCAAATTGGACTGAACTGAAACACATTTGATTACAGTTTATAAACGGCTTTTTTTTTCCCATTTTAGGTTTTTATTCTTTGTTCATTGTCTGAATTTAAGCAAATTCTCCCATATTTCCAGACCACCATTTGAATGGCCATAAACCACAAATGATTATTATTTTCTATCTAGTCATTTCTTAGAACTATTAAAAGTGACCTTGATTTCTCTCTTTATGAAAAAGACCCACAGGCTCACAACAAAAAGGAGATGAGCTTCCTCTATGCCCTACCTGCTGTGGATTGCTGTAGAAGTAAATTTGTCTTTATTTGAGGAAAGAATTATTCTCTTGGTATTGTTGGCCTGTACAATCTCTGGCTCTCAGTTTTATTTATTTATTTTTCTCTACTCTAAAAGTCAGAAGGGATGCAATAGGACAATAAGCACTATGGAGTGCTACTCCAAGTTCACTGTATCATAACTGAAGAGGCCAAGAGATTTATTTTTTTTAAAGATAGTGATATGAGGAGTAGCCTTGAGCACAAACTCAAAGTGATGGTTGATCCTTGTGCTATCATTTAAAGAGGACTTCCTTCGCAAATCTGTATGACTTATATGAAAGGTAGTGTGCTATAGTAGATAGAGAGCCAGCTTCAGGGTCAGGAATACCTGTGTTCAAGTCATGCCTTTGGTGCATACTGACTAAGTGACCCTGGACAAGTAATAACTACCTTAGTGCTCCATTATTAATTACAAGGCACCTGCTGAATCATATTGGTAAATAGTTTCCTCACATGCAAAGCCCTACCACCATGAGATAATAAATCTGGCCTAAAATAAACAATAATTTAAAATATTTTTCCTCTGTGAGAGTTCATATGAGGCCTTGCTCTGGCCTATAAATTGCAAAATAAAAATATTTAACTTTTCAAAGGAAAGACAAAACTTACAATAATATAGAATGATGGAATGTTAGAGCTAGAAAGAACCTTGACAATCATCTTACCTACTCTCCTCATTTTGCAGATACAGGAACTGAGTACTAGAGAAGCAGTGTTGGCCTATAATTAAACACATTCATAGTGGTGATGCTCTCGAGCCAAGGGCATCTGAGTTCTGTAGTCAGGTCTTTTCTTCTCCCTCTACTTTTCTCCTCCTCTCTCTTCCTTTTCCTTCCTCCTCCTTTTCCTCTTTGCTTTATCTTTCTCCTCCCTGTTCCTCTTCTCTTTTCTTCTCTCCTCCTTCTCCTCCCCCTCTTTTTACTACCACCATGACCACCATTAGTATTATTTCTTATTATTTTTGTTGTTGTTATTACTGCTTTATGCTATTTTCCTCTTACATCAATTTCTAGCAATGAATATAATTGAATTTCTATATATTATTTGGGGCATATTTTGCAGGGGACCTTCAGGGTACAGTGGATAGAGTACTGGGCCTGGAGTCAGGAAGACTCACCTTTCTGAGTTCAAATTTGGCCACATAACACTTGCTAGCTGTGTATCCCTTGGCAATTCACTAAATACTGTTTGCATCAATTTCTTCATCTGCAAAATGACTTGGAGAAGGACACGGCAGACTACTCCAGTGTCTTTGCCAAGGAAATCCAAGTGGAGTCATGAAGAATCAGACATGACGGAAACAGCTGAATGACAAATGACAACAACATATTATGCAAAGAGATGAGGCAATGCTTTTGAGTCTGATATTTAACCAAATGTCCATTCTTTCTTTCAACAGACACTATAAACTATCAATACTTCTGTAAATTTTTTTAAAATGAGCTTCTAAGACCAAAATCATCATCACTTGGTGATCAAAATTTTTAATTTAGCCGGGCTGGCTTTTGGAAGCAGGGCATGTGATACACTGTTAGGCATTTGAAGCCTTTCTAGTTTTTTGGTCTTGCTAGAGTTTATGCACCACTCAAGCAACCTTCAATAACCCAGAATCACCTTCAGACTCCAATGAAGCATCACATTAAAGCTACTGTGTATATATTTTATTATCATAAAGTACTCTGACATTTCTATTGTGGTTTCGGGCCCTCAAAGAACTTGCACATACGTCTTGTCCTTTGATCCTTGCAATGGAGAGGTAAAAGTAACATAAATATCACCATTTTCATTTTACAGATGAAGAGACAAGTTTAGAGAAGACAGATCACTTGCCTAATGTCAATGACTTGTGAATAGCAAAGCTCACACTGTATCTTTTAATTCTAAATCTGATATTCTTACAAGGGGTAGGTGGGTGGCACAGCGGCCAGAGTGGTGGTGTTGGAGTCAGGAAGACCTGAGTTAAAATCAGGCCTCAGACACTTACTGACTGTGTGACCCTGGGCAAGTCACTTAACTACTATTGCCTTAGTTTTCCTATCTGTAAATTGATAATAATAACATCTACCTCCCAGGGCTGTTGTACGGATTAAATGAGATGATATTTATAACATGCTTAGTGCTGTGTTTGACACAAAGTAGGTGCTAAATAAATGTTATTCCATGGCTCCAAACTTTATGCCCCTCTTCCCTGTGTCTACTCATGATTTAGTAAGAAGAAACAAATTAAAATTTTAGGGAAAAGTAATTCACATGTTATTTAAAACTATCAACTTCCTGTAAGGAAGGGGTCACAAAAATGCTTGGAAAATAATTAATTGTGCCTTTCCAGATAAAACTCTGAATTTTTGTGTTTTGTCCATTAATGACTTCCTTCAGCGAGTCAAAAATATTTTTACAAAGCTGTGATTTACAGATCCCTGTCTCAGAGTTTTGGTGGAGAAACAAAGTTTAGATGAGATATAACCCCTATCCAAATGGAACTACAGCCTAGTAGAGGCATCAGCAATGAACACAGTTAAGAATAAAATGCACAGGGATACTGTTGACTGGGATTTCATGTGTGGAGGAAAGGCCTGTGATGTCCTTTCTGATTTGCAGAATATAAGCACTTTAGAAAATAGGTAGTAATTCTCCAAGTAAAAACAACAGGGAGATAGAAAAGAGAAAAAGACAACAAGCATAAGCATTACAAAGAATAATAATAATTAATAATAACCACTGCAATATTTATATAGCACATACTATGAGCCCATTATGGGCTAAACACTTTAAAATTACCTCACATTTGATTCTCACAATAAGCATTCAAGATAAGTACTATTATTATCTTCATTTTACAGATGAAGAAACTGAGCCAAATAGATATTAAATGACTTGCCCAGGATCACACAGATATAAGTGTTTGAGGAAAATTCGAACTTAGGTGATCTTGACTCCAGGCCCAGAAGAACATAATGTAAACTTGAGAGTACAGAATAATGTAGTATTTTTGTTTGTTTGTTTTTGCTTTTTGGAGGGGGAAGTGGGCAACTGGGGTTAAGTGACTTGCCCAAGGTCACAGAGCTAGTACATTTCAAGTGCCTGAGGCCGGATTTGAACTCAGGTCCTCCTGACTCCATGGCTGGTGCTCTATTCACTGTGGTACCTAGCCACCCCAGAATAGTACAATTTTGCTGGATCACATGTGGATGAACTGGGAACAAGATCCTAGGGAAAGTATATCAAAGAGAACAAATTATAACTTCTTAACCAAATTCTTCATAGTAATAAGTTAACATTTGAGGAATTACCCAAAGTTGTTCATCAAACTGTTTCTATTACTGACTCAGTTATGGATTTGTTTGAAAACATTCTAGGAAATATTATAGCAGTATGGGTAAATTTTATAGATTGGCTTACAAATTTTAAGGGCAGTAATTTGAGATAAGGCTTCAAAGACATGGTTTTGGAGGACGTTGACTACCAGGCAAAGGATGGCAAGCTTTATTAGTTAGATACCAGAAAGCCATAGAGAATTTTTGAGCAGAAAAGGGACATGAACAAATTGATATAAATGCAAGTTGACTTTGGGAACATCATAAAAAATGGATCAGAAATGGGAGGGGGAGAGAAGAAATTAAAAGTATGTGACTCTAATTTAGATATATTGGTGTGGGTCTGTTTTATGGTGATGGGAATAGAAATTGTGAGATAGTGAGATTGCCAGAAGTTGAAAACTGACTGGATCTAGGATGGCTAAGATCTAAGATGCTGAATGTCACACTGAGTTTGCATATGCCCACTTGCTCAATTTCTTATTAAAGCCATGGTAATGATTCAAATTATTCCAAGGCTAACAGTAATAAACTTGCCTCCCAGACAGTCAATATCATTTGCTATCTATAATGGTCTCTTTGTGTTTTCCTTGGCAGACTTTTCAAGGTTTCAGTTTTAGCTCAGAATCATTATCTATTCTTCACTCTCCTTTATGATTCATATTATATTTCTATCTATCTATCATCTGTCTTCTACCTTCAAAACATCTCTTATATCTGTCCCCCTCTTTCTACTCATTCAGTTACCACACTGGTCCAGATTCTCATCACTTCTTCCCCAAACTATGGCAATAGCCTCTTAAATGTATGTTGTGCTTCCAGTCTCTTCCTTCTCCAATATATCTATCCCACTGTTGCCAAAATGATCTTCCTAAATCATTAATGTGACACTTTCACTATCCCATTGAAGGGATTTCATTGGTTATTACCTCTGGTAGAAAATATGGGTTCCTTAGCTTGGAGCATAAAGCCTTCTGGTTCCAGGCTACCTTCCCAGGATAATTGCACAATACTACACTTCTCATATTCTATGATCCAGATGCACTGATGACCTATTTGCCTTTCTCTAAATTCAGCATTCTGTTCCCCATGCCAAGAATGCACTCTCTCCTCACCTCCACGTCTTGGGAAGCCCTAATATCCTTTTAGCATTGCCTGTATACTTTCTCTTATGGAAATTTTTCCTAATCCCTTTAAGTATCAGCCATCTCCTGTCTCCCTCCTCAAATTATCACAAATACACTGTATATAAAGATATTTACCTGTATGCCATGTCTCCCCAGGAGAGGGACCCTTAAAGGCAGGGCTGTTTGTTTTGTCTTTCTGTCCCTAGTATCTATTTGGTTCTGTAGTAATGTATCTACTACATTTCACATAGTAAACATTTAATAACTATTTACAAGTTTTGGCCTGGATATATTTGCTCCCTTTGTTACTGTTTTTTTTTTAAGTTTCTTTGCAGTCCTTTCAACATAGCTTTTTAGTTTAATATCATCCACAATGAAACCCGAAAAAGAACAGATATGTGTTTGTCGTAGAGCTACTTATTTCAATCCCCAACAGTCCAGTTTCCTTGTCAAGATAAACGATTCAGCCTTCAACCTTCCGGTTTATCCACTTGGGAACTGAACTAATGCCTCATAAAACTGTGCAATGGTGCAATTATCACTTTACTATTAGAGAGATGCTCAGAAGTACTAAAAGCCCACCTTAGCGAAGGGTTTTTATTGTCCCCATAAACCCAGTGTGGCCTTCAGGTATTTGCTACAATGTTAACAATGATTCATCTTTGTGGCATTCTCTAACAAGAGGAATGCCAGCCTGTTTTATAGTTCCCAGTGAAGGTCTGAAGAAGGTAAGGGATAGGAAGTATGTGTATGTGTATGAGACAGAATGTTATAGCCACTGCCTAGTGGGATGCCCAGTACATACTGACAATTCCATATGGAGAAGGGATCAGAAAACATCATGTTCACAGTTAAAAATAATTGAGCTCCACTTCTCAAAGAAGCTCATGTTGCCCCCAAGCAGTTTTCTTGACAGTTGGGATTACATGAGAGGAAATCCTTACAGTTTTTCCACTCCTGAAAAATAAAAACAGCTGACTTTAGTCTTCTGTCAGCTTAGAACTTAGCAGACTGAACTGGGCAAAAGGAGAAACTCTAATATCTGTCATGGTTTACTGCTTATTGTGAGTTATGAAGGTGTTTGCCTGAATTAACATATTTATTTTTGTGTAACTGATTTTATTTTTTTAAGTGCAGACATGGAATGTAGTTTAGACCACAGAGAACAAACGTCCTATAATATATATCTATGTTATTAGAGAAAATAGATGTCTTATCAAGGTGCGTAAAAAGACATGTCAGAGGGGCAGCTAGGTGGCATAGTGAATAGAGCACTGGCCCTGAAGTCAGGAGGACCTGAGTTCAAATGTGGCCACAGACACTTGACATACTTGCTAGCAGTGTGGTAACCCTCACTGCCTTGCCTTCCTTCCTCAAAAAAAAAAAAAAGACACGCCAGGCATCCAGGGTATTTATCAATGGTGAAAAATTTAGAGGGGGGAAAAAAAAGAAAACATCTGGAGATTAAGAAAGTAAAAGCACTAACAGTCTGGAGGCTTCCACAGTCATTTGCAAGATAGAAAGACTGATCCAAGAGGTTCTCCAAAGATAGGAAGATCTGTCTGCCTGACAAATGCACTAATTCTTCCTTACTGCCCTACTTTTAAAGGTTGTACTGTTGCCAAGCTGTATTTCTTTAATATTGGATATTAGCTAGTAGTAAATTTCTTATTCAATATAGGATTTACTCAAAATAATTTCCTTCCTCTCCACCTTTTTTCTTCTTCATCACATCTTCACTAAAATTATGGGAGTAAAATGAAACAGATATAGATTTAGGTAGGAGATTAGCCAACAAGTACATATGAGAAAGATCAGAATCCATGATTAGAGTGATGTTTAGAAGAGCAATATAATTTTTGTTTCTAAGTGAGCACAGTGAAACACAGTTGAAAAGGGAGGCAGGTATGAGACTGTACATTTGAATATAAGAATGGTTATGCTCCAGAGGATACTTGTACACAGATGTGAAAAAAAACACAGGCATTATCTGGGGAGAAGATCCACTGTGGAATATTTGGAAAACACAGGAAGTATATCCTTAGAACACAAATGATCTTCACTGGCATCAAGAAAAAGGGAGAAAGGGCAACCTTGATTACATATCTCAAAAAAGCTACCAATGAACATTTTTGATGCCATATTTATTGCAAAAAGATGTCTTGTGATAGAATTTTCTTTTGTTTTTCATTTTTTCACATGTACCGTAACTCTACCCTATTTAAATTTATTTCATTAGCCAGAGAACTTTGATCATGAATGACTATTTAAAAATTCTGTTTCAGCCATCCTAATAAAGTAATTATGTAAAGTAGCTACATAGATTAAATTAATATAATTATGTTTTCTGTGCTTTAGTCATAATTTTAGTTATAACCAAGTTATTATACTTCTCTCTTTTTTAAAAAAATATTTGATTAGACTTGGGATTTGATTGGTTAAGTTCAACTTTTTTTTTAACAAAGGTATCTCAAGATCGTAGACGATTTTTAAAAAACATATATTCTAGCAAAATCAATTAAATAATAAGAAAAGCCTACTAAAAGACTGGTATAAATATAACATATAGTGTGTTTAATAAAATAATTGACTTCAGTGTATGAAATTTCAGTTCTGAATTTGTTTCTATTAAAAGACTTGAGCATTTATACTAAATTAGAACCAAAGTCAGCATTTCCAACTTAAATTCCCCAAACTTCCATGTGGTAAACAGCCTAATTACATTTCTGTGATTAAAATATTGTTCTTCATTTTTTGACAGGCACTTCATTGTGGTTTATTTTACAATAATTCTGAATAAAGAATAATACATCACATTTTATAGTGTTGTAGATCTTTGAATGTCAAATCCTCAAGTATCCTGAGCTGCTAAGATGCATAGATGCACTCAACTAAGAGATATGGCATTTTGTTGAGCTGTCCAATATCTGATTCAAGTTAAACTGTACCTCAAGATTGATTTTTTTAATTTTTTAATTTTTTTATTTCTTCATTTTTAATATTCATTTAAACATTTCTTCTGAATTCTCTCTCTCCCTCCCATTTCCTCCCATCCACTGAGAATTCAAAGAGTGTGATGTCAATTATATATGTGATGTCATGCAAAACACATTTCCATATTAGCATTGTTGCAAAAATAAAAAAAAAAAAGAAAGCAAGAAAAATAAAGGAAGGAAAAAAATTATGCTTCAATTTGCACTTAAAGTTCATTAGTTCTCTGTCTGGAGGTAGCTAGCATTTTTCAGAATGAATCCTTTGGAATTGTCATAAATAATGGCATTGATCAAATTAACTAAGCCGCAGTTGGTCATCACAACAATTTTGCTATTACTGTGTACAGTGTTCTTATCCCTCTGATCACTTCATTTTGCATGAGTTTATATAAGTATTCTCAAGTTTTTCTGAAACTACATTGCTTGTCTTTTCTTATAGCACAATAGTATTCCATGACAAATCATATACCACAATTTGTCCAGCCATTCACCAACTGATAGACTTCCCCTCAATTTTTAATTCATTACCACCATTAAAACTGCAATAAATATTTTTGTACATGTAGATTCTTTCCCTTTTTCTTTGATTTCTTTCTGAATAAGGCCCAAATAGTGGTCATGCTGAGTCAAATGGTATGCATTAATTTTATAGCCCTTTGGGCATAGTTCCAAATTGTTCTCCAAAATGGTTGGAACAGTTTACAACTTCACCAACAGTGCTTTAGTGTACTACTTTTCCACATACCATCCAGCACTTAGTCCTTTTCTGTCAACGTTAGCCAATCTAATAAGTATGTGGTGGTCCTTAGAGTTGTTTTAATTTGTAACTATCTAATCAATAGTGATTTAAAATCTTTTTAAAGATTTGACTAAAGATAGTTTTGATTTCTCCTTCTGAAAACTGCCTGTTTACATCCTTTAAATATTTATCAACTGGAGAATGACTTTTATATTTTTGTAAATTTGACTAAGCTCTTTGTAGGGAAATTAGACCTTTATCAGAGAAATTTGCTGTAAAAATTCCCCAGTTTCATGCTATATGATTTTATTTATGCAAAACCATTTTAATTTTATGAAATTGAAATGTTTCCCTGGTCTCCTAATTTATTTATGATATCACCCTTCATGTCTAAGTCGTGCATTCATTTTGACTTCATCTTCGTACATAGTGTGAAATGTTTTTTCTATGCCTAGTTTTTGCCAAATTGCTCTCCTGTTTTCCCAGGAATTTTTGTTAAATATTGAGTTCTTGCCCCCAAAGTTTGGATCTTTGTGCTTATTAAACTTCAGATTACTAAGCTTTCTTTCTACTGTGTATTGTTTACCTCATCTCTTCTACTCTTTTTCTTAGCCAGTACCATATTCTTTTGATGATTACTGCTTTGTAATATAGTTTAAAATCTGATACTTCTAGGTTGCTTTCATATATATGATCTTTTTGTCCTGCAAATAAATTTTGTTTTTATTTTTTCTAGCTCTCTAAAATGATTCTTTGGCAGTTTGATTTGTATGACATTGAATAAATAAGTTAATTTAGGTAGAAATGTCATTTTTATTATATTGGCTCAGCCTACCCATAAGCAATGAATATTTCTGTAATTGTTCGGATCTGTCCTTATTTGTGTGAAAAGTATTTTGTAATTGTGTTCATTTAGGCTCCGATTTTGTGTTGTCAGTTAGACTCCCAAGGATTTTATAATGTTTGCAGTTATTTTAAATAGAATTTCTTTCTATCTCTTCCTGTTGGGTTGTATTGGTAATATATAGAAATGCTGATAACTTATATGGGTTAATTTTCTATCCTTCAACTTTAGTAAAGTTGTTGATTATTTCAATTATTTTAGTTAATTTTCTAGTTCATTATAGAATCTTCAAAGAGTAATAGTTTACTTTTCTCATTGCTTGTTTTTATTACTTCAATTCCTTTTTCTTTTCTTGACTGTTATACCTAGCACTTCTAATATAATATTGAGTAATACTGGTGATCATGGGCATCCAACCTCCTGATTGCGAAGGCTTCTAGCTCTTCTCCATCACAAGTAATATTTGTTCTTGGTTTCAGATAGATGAATTATCTTTATTAAAGAAATTTAGCATTTTTCAAAGTATTTTTCAAAAGCTTTTTCTTAATTTATTGATATAATCATTTAATTTTTGTTCTTAATATGGTCAATTGTACTAATAAAGTTTTCCTAATATTGAACCAGCTTTGGATTCCTGGTATAAATTCCACCTTGTTTAGGTATCAAAACCACATTTGTATAATAAAAGGAATTTAGTAGGACTCCTTATTTACCTGTTTTTTTAAAAAATATTTTATATTGTGTTGGGATTAATTATTCCTTAGATGTTTCATAGAATTCACTTGTAAATTCATCTGGTCCTACATTTTTTTTTAGGGGTTCATTTATGATTGGTTGAGGATTGATTTTTAAATATCTATTAAACAGAAAGTTTGTAGATACATTATGCAGTATATGAGTAATACTGCTATTGCTACCTCATTTAGAAGATGAAGATGTTTTAAAGATGTGCCATCACCATGTGTTTTTAATACAGGATTCTGAAGCTAAATTTAACTAACTCTTATGATTATAAAAATGAAATAAAATTCAGGAAACAATGTGCTTGGCAGGGTTTGATGGTAAGGAGAGAGACCAGGTAGGGAATTAATGACAATGCTTGGCCACTGGATCACCTCTAACAGCTGAGGCAGTATTTAACAGTAAATTGAGAAGATGCAGCTTTTTGGCCTCATTTTCCTGGTCCAGTCTCAGCCTCTTACATCCCTTAGCAGAGACTCCTGCTGCTAGCTCCTCCTCTCTCTCTTTCTGTCAGCAGCTTGGGAAGATTTTAGATCCAATCAGTTGCCAACTTTTAAATCTTCACAATTCAAATGAAGCTCATCTTTGGTGGAACAAAATTCACTTCATATTTTAATCAATTTACTGGCTTTGGTCAAATTGAAGCGAAGTCAATATTACATCTATGAAAGGGACTAACTCATTGATTTGGAAAATCATTTATGTTTTCTAAGCCTCTCATTCCTCACTTGTAAAGTGAAGAACTTAGTACTTTCCAAATGAAAATTCTATATGACAGGCATGCAGTTAGTTTTAATTATATATGTCAATTCTATTTCTCCAATGTTAGCGGAAGTCAGTGGTGTGATATACCAGCTAAAAAAGCCAACACAATATGAGGTTTCATTAAGCAAAGTGTAGTCCAGAATATGGGAACTGACACTCTTACTAAACTCTTTGATGGCCAATATTGCCTAAAGTTTTAAGGCCTCATTTTAAGAAGAACTTTGACAAGCTGCAGAACTCACAAGGTGGAGGACCAGTATGATAAAGGGCTTTGTTGCCATTCTAAACAATACCTAGTTGAAGGAACAGTGGAAATGTTTCCTGATAAGAAAAGATTTTGGGAGTTGGAGATGTACTAGCTGTCTTCAAGTATTTGAACGATTTTCACATGGGAGATGTGATAGATTTTTGTTCTTCTTGCTTTAAAGGGCAGATCTAGTAGCATTAGTTTCCAACATGTAATTTGAAGCTTGAAGTGAGGAAAACTTCACAACTCACCACTTTTTTTTGAAAGGGAAATTGTCTACCTTCAAGTCAAGGGATTCTTCCTCACTGAGGGTGCCCAAGTGAGAGCTACTTCTCAAGAATATTGCAGAAGGGACTGTTCTTAGGCATGGGTTGGAATAGGTCCTTTCTATCTCTGAGATTCCAAAATTGTGAGACTTCCATATCCACCTTCTCCCTTCCAATTCTATTATTTTCATCTTAGTTAAGGCACTCATTGCCACTTGCTAGAAGTATTTTAATAGTTTCCTAACAGGTCTTCCCACTTATAATACACATACCCTTGCCTTTCAAATGTTTTGTCACACTTCTATCAGACTTTTCTTCTTTATGAAGAGATCTGGTGACATCACTCCTATGTTCAAAATTGTTTAATGGTTTCTCATTGCTTACTGAGTAAATTAGAAGGTCCTTTCTATTTTTTTTTTT
>JAQQSU010008597.1:0-12905 GCA_028627135.1 Pseudochirops cupreus | reverse complement strand
AGCAGGAGTCCTTAGCAGAGATTCTGCCCTGCTCAAAGCAAAAGGAGTTCGCAACCGCAGCTACTGCCTCTGACGCCGCTTCCAGTCAGCACCGCACGGAGACTAGCTTGGTTCCGGCGTTCTCTTGCTCCACCCCTTCCTGCTACATCAGCAAGCTCAAGGGGCGTGGAAGATCTTCAAATCCCAGTATCGTTACAATATATTAGATATTCTATGTCTGTTTTAACCTGTTTAGCTATTATTTTCTTAAAGAGTGGTAAAACATGCCTGTTAATGACATTACTGGGAGTTCAAGTGGCTTCCTTACAATTGTTGTGAGAATCTTTTTTGTGTGTATATGTGTATACTATCAATGGTGTAAGTTTTAGTCTAGCAAGTTCTAGTTTAATGTGCTGTGTATTCTTCCCCCAAAAACCAAAAAAGTACTGGGTATCTATTCAACTTGTATGAAGACTTTAATAGTAATGAAGGAAGCTTAAGCTGCAGAAGTGAATAGCAAGCTACTGAAAACATCTTTAGAAGAAATAAATCTAACATTGATTTTGACAATAGATCTCATTTTTAAAGGATTATTTCATAATTTTATTTTTATTCTAGCCAAAGTTACTAGTGATCTCTAAGTTGCCAAAACTAAGAGGCATTTTCTCAATCTCATCCTTGGCTTCTATGCAGCCTTTGATGCTGTCAATCACCCTCTACTCATTGATACTTTCTTCTCTCTAGTTTTTTTCAACACACTTCTGGTTCTTCAGTCTATTTGTTCTTTCTCTGTTTTCTTTGCTAGATCTTTGTCAGGGTAGAGTCAGTTGAGCATGGGTGTCTCCCAAGGGTCTTTTTTGGGCTCTTTTCTCTTTATTCAGAGTATCCCAAGAATCTTGCTACAGTTTTAAACTTTAAATTTTCCTTAGTGAACTAGTTTATCAGCCTCCATAGATTTGATTACCATTTGATTACCAATGGTTCTCAGATTTATTTATTTAGTCCTAATTTCTCTAATGACATTTAGTCTTGTATCTCGAGTTGTCTACTGCATATCTCAAACTAGATGTCCCAATAGACATCTTAAACTCAACATGTCCCAAACTGAACTCATGATTTTTCTCCTCAAGCCCTCCTTTCTTCCTAACATTCCTCTTACTGTTGAGGACCTCACTGTCCTCTCAGTCTCCCAGGTTCACAAGCTACATGTCATTCTCAAATCCTTCTTCTCTCTCATACCTCATATCCAAGTATTGCCAAGTCCTTTTTCTTTTCCTTTGGCAAAATCTCATGTATAAACCTCTTCTCTCCTCTTACACTGTTACCATCCTGGTATAAGCCCTTATCACCTCATGCCTGGACTATTTGTTGGTCTTCCTACCTCAAATCTCTCCTCACAATAGCCCATACTCCATTCAGATGTTAAAATGATCTTCCTAAACTGCAAATCTGACCAGGTAATTTCCCTATTCGATAAATTCTGGAGGCTCCCATTTACCTGCAGGATCAAATGTAAAATCCTCTGTCTTGCTTTAAAAGCCACCCCCGCTTCCTACCTTTCCAGTCTTATTCCCCTCCATGTATTCTGTGATCCAGTGACACCTTGCTATTCCTCCAACAAGACACTCCTCTCAACTCTGTGCATTTTCTTTTCTTTTTTTTTAAGCTCTGTGCATTTTCACTGAGTCTTCCTCATAATTGAAATCCTCTCACCTTTTGTCTCTGTCTCCTTGCTTCCCTGGCTTTCTTCAAGTCTACCAAAAATCCTATCTCATATGTATACATACATATACATACATTTATGTATATACTTATACACATACATTTATGTATATACTATACACATATATAGTTAGAACATAGTTGTTTGCTTGTTGTCTCTGATAGATTATGAGCTCATTGAGAACAGGGGTTGTTTTTACCTTTCTTTGTAGTCCCACTGTTTAGCACAGTGCCTGGAACATAGGGGGAGCTTAATAAATGATTGTTGATTTGACTTTTGCTGTAAAATTTTTGTTGTTGTTTAGTCATGTTCAACTCTTAGTGATCCCATTGGGAATTTTCTTGGCAAAGGTAACTGAAGTGGTTTGCCATTTCCTTCCCCAGCAGATCCATTTTGTCAGGCAATCGGAGGTTAAGTGACTTGCCCAGGGTCACACAGCTAGGAAGTGTCTGAGGCTGAATTTGAACTCAGGTTTTCCTGACTCTAGGCCCAGTGTTCTATCCACTGAGCCACCAGCTGCCTCTTGCCATAAAATTAGCTTGTCTGAGAATAGAACTTGTCATTTTAAATGCTGTATTTTTTTTAAAAACTAATTTTAAAATGATTCCTGTTGTTTGAACCAAGAAGAACAATGGTTTTACTTTCATTATAGGTTTGGTTGTTTTGGGGTACTATTAACATTATATAATTGTATAATTATTTTAAATATAAATTAAATTAATTAAATTTAAAGTTTTAAATATTAATTATTTTAAATTTTGAATCTTTAATCAAAAAACTTATTGCACTATTTTAATTATAAAAATGAATGCTTTATATTCTTTGAAAAAAGAAAGTGATAAAAGTGATGTAAAAACAAAAAATAAGATAAAAATTATTGCAGATAACACAGTAGATCATATGTGTATAGCATAGCTATTTACAGGCTGATTACATTTTTTGTGCTTTTAGACAATTAAATAACTTTTAACTGCTTAAGAGGTCTCGAAGAACATAAAGAGAGAATATATAGAGATACTTTACCAACTCTCTTTTTAAAGGAAAGTCATGAAGTTAAGTCATCTTGCCTCAGGGTAGATCCATGACCTGTCTAGGTAGCGGAGCTCTACACCATTTTAAAAGACATGCAGTCAGATGCAGTAGGAAAATAGGAAGGAGGAAAAAGTAATTATAAATCAAGGGCAGGGTTGAGAGAGAAAGAATGACAGACTGAATAGGGAGGGAGACTAAACAGGGAGAGAGACTGAACATAGGAGACTGTGGTAGGGGAAGGACCAGAGAGAGTACTAAAAAGAATTTTTTAAATGCTTTTTAACATGTTTTTATATAAAATATACAAGGACTCAAAAAAGCTCTTCCAATGAATGTGTCGGTGTTGACTTTGCAAGAATGTAAATTTGAAAAGCAATTCAACAAGAATGAACCCATTCCGTGGATTCAAGAGAATGAGGAGAAATCATTCTTGTTTTTAGCTCTATAGAATGACTTTATATTCAGTGGTTAGCACCTAATGAACAGACAAATAAAGTTTGAACTGAACAAGCCACTTGTGCTCTGGTCCCTGAGCCTTACGGTTTTCAGCGTATTCATTGTGCTTTGCACTGGTGCTTATATGATACACATTTTGGTGAACAAAAACCTGAGTAAGTTTGTGATCAGATTTTTCACAGTGGACCTGCCAGCCAGTTTTGGGTTTTTGTGCTTGTACTAAGAAAAGCACCCAGATTAGGAGACATATATTTATTATTCTTAGGAAAGAGAAACTTGTGTTCCTGTATTGGTACCATCGTATTTCTGTGTTTCTCTACTCTTGGTACTCTTCCAAGGATAAAGTCACTAGCAGTAATTTATGAGAATATAGTCACCAGAGTTTGGTTTATGACTGTGAACAATAAAGTGCATGTAGCGAAGTGCTTCCACTATGCCTTGCAGATAGCAGACTTCAGGATCTTGTAGAAATTTGCTGTGTCCATCACCTTGTTCTATATCATTCAGAGAGTGATCGGTAGATAGTTAAAAATCACTAGGTAGTAGCACAGTGTATTAGAGTACTGGACCTGCTGTCAGGAAGAACTGAGTTCAAATTTCTCCCCAGACATTAGCTGTGTAACTCTGCACAAGTCATTTAACTTCTGTTTGCCTCAGTTTCCTCCTCTGTAAAATAGGGTAAAAATAGCGTCATCTCCAAGGATAGTTTTGAGGACAAATTGAGATATTTGTAAACTGTGTTGCAAAACTTAAAGTATTATACAAATACTAGCTATTATTATTGCTGCTAATAATGATTATATGGTCTTTTACTGGATGCAGGAAGATTAATGCCATTCTCATGCTCAGAATATCACCTGCTCTCACTAATATACTTCAGTTACTTTTCTTTCATTTCTTCTTTGAGGCCTATATCAGCAAAATGAGGAAAGCAAGTAAAGCTAAATAGTGTTGGAAGTGAGACGGAAACTAACTCAGGGTCATTAGGAAAAAAATCATGGACAAAAGCAAAAGACAAAAGAATCACGCAGATAGTGCAGCTAAAAACAATAATTAAAAAACAGAACTTGGCAGTTTAGGGATAATTAAACTGTTATAACCCCGTAAGTTTATGATCTTTATTTTGGTGAGGATCCAGAGCTCAGCACTGAATTTCCCCCCCACTGGACTGCAAGCTCCTTGAGAGCAGGGACTGTCTTTTGTCTTTCTTTGTATTTCTGCATCCTTAGTACAATGCCTGACACATAGATGATGCTTAATAATCTTTTATTGATTGATTGACTAATTCAATTCCATCACAAAGGACTGCAGCTGAGAGACGTTATCCCTGTTGTACCTGTCAACTCTAGGAAGGAAGGAAGGAAACAAGGAAAGAAGAAAGGAAGAAAGAAATGAAGAGCAAATGAAAGTTATTAACAAATTTCTGAAAAAAATGTTTTATATTTCCCTAAGGGCAAAAGACTTTTACTAATTTTTTTAACACTGATCTTCAGTCAATAACAAAGAGGCAAAAATGGAGATTTAAAGGGAATATCTATAGAACCAGTGCTTTCACAGAAATGAAAACCTTCTTTGGGAAAAGTTGATAGTTTTAGTCCAAATGAGAAAGCCTTCTTAAAATGTCCCTAAGTCATGAGTTGATGAGTAAGAGAAAAGTTTGATGCTTCCCACTGTAAGCTAGAAATTGTGTATAACCCTTTGGCCAGTGAGTGTGAAAGAATCAGCTGGGGTATGATACTTTGACCAGGTTTTTAATGTGAGGAATGAAAGACAGCTACTGAGTTCCAAATGGGGAAGAATTTATCCAAGTGTATTTCCAATAGAAGTCCAGCACTTTCTACAATTGTGTAAGATATAAAGGGTTAATCTTTATTCTGTTACCTGAGCCTTTTAAAAAGAAACTTGGGAGGGAAGCAGAAAGGAGTTAAAAAAAAAAAAAGGAAAACCACGACTGAGTAATCTGAAAACTGATCCTCTACTGGCTAGAAAATGGCTGGCGGAAAAAGAAAGTAATTCTGAGAAAAAGAAAGAAAAATAAAAACAATTACATAGGTATAAGCAATATCTATATTTTGCTCTATGCTTCCACAGACAGAGCAAGCCTGTGATATGGTACTCACTTTATATTTTTATATTATATTAAAAAATTTTTTTTACTTTCAAGAAGAACAAATAACTACAGGAACCATATCAAGTATTGTGTTATCACTGTGTTTCTACACCTGCCACACCTGCTTCTTGAGCAGTGTAAAGTTGTTTAAAGTGCCCTCTTCTGGTCAAATGGAGAGACTACAAGGGAACAAATTTGGTCTTGACAATAGAAATCCAAGGCCCAGGACAGTTTAACCTCTGGAATTTAGAAATCCATAAAATAGCAACCGGTAGCATCAAACCATCAAAATAGCAATCAGCTTCAGGAAAAAAAAAAGGGTGGGGGTGGGGAGGAACCCGCATTTCTCTGGATCTCAGAGTATCAGTTCTGAAGAGCCTTATGCCTCAAAGTACATTATCTATAATAGTTCAGTCCTCTTGAAGTCAAATATGTCTGCTGGTCAAGTAGTATTTATTAAGCACCTACTGTGTGCCCAGCAGGGCTAAGTGCTAAGAAAGGCAAAAGACAGTCTCTGTTCTCAAGAAGCTCACATGTGGAGACCACATGCAGACAATTATGTACAAATAAGATATATACTGGATAAATTAGGGGTAGTCTCAGGGGAAAGGCACTAAGATTAAGGAGAATCGAGCAAGGTTGAAGGTGGGACTTTAGCTGGGACTTGAAGGAAGCCACGTGTTACAGTTCTTGCCATTTCTAAGAAGCAATTAAGTAAAGCCATCTTGTGATGCTGCAGAGCTCAAAACTGCGTTGGTCAGGTACTTTAACAATTAGAAAAAATGAAGTGCATAGATTAAGAACTTCTACCCTGTAGAACACACACACACACATGTACACACACACACACACGGACACACACACACGGACACACACATACACACATGTACACAGACATACACGTACACACACGCACACACACATGCACACACACGTACACACATGCACACACGTACACACACGTACACACACGTGCACACACGTGCACACACACGTACACACATACACGTACACACACGTACACACACACATGCTGTCTGGGTTACACAGAATTGGACTGCACAGTCCAACAGAGTAGACACACCCATTCTTGGCTGTTAGAAAAGACTGTCATTGATTTTTCTTGATTTATTTAAAGGCATACTGTAGGAAGGATTTTTCAAATTATTTTAGCTTTAATCGTACTGTCATTCATGAAATGAAACTGCTCTGGTTTTCTCTGTCAAAGACTGCAAGGGTCCCTTTGTATATTAAATTTAAAAAAAATAAAGTCGCATTGCATTTGATGCAAGTTGTTTTTTTCCAGTTATAAAAAAAGATATCCAGAAAAGAAAATTACACAACCTCTCTCCCTCACTCAGTGGGACCTCCAGCCCATTGCTTCTTGTCCTAGGTAGAGAAGCCCTTTACAGAGATCGTATGAAATTGTCTCCCTCTCATCGTCTTCATCAAAAGCAGTGACACAGAGGTGAACATAGAAACCCACCTTTATCGCACATGACTCCTCCTCAGGAACAAACCAAAGAGGATTTCTTTCTCTTGCACATCTCTGTTCCTTGTCACAGCATGTGGAACGCACTCTCTGCTCCCCTTTGCCTCCTAGAACCTCTCGCTTCCTTTCAAAGCTCAGTTCAGTGAATGCATGCTGTCTAAGGCCTTTTCTCATCTCCTCTCCCTTTTGCAGCAGCAAGGAATAGCCTGACAACATTAGCTTTTATTTACTTTGTGGTTTTTTGTCTGCATTTATTCATGCACATGTTGTCTTCTTTGACAGAATGTAAGCTCCTTGAAGGCAGGAACCATTTTGGTTTTGGTTTTTGTATCCCCAGTGGTTCACATAGAAACTATAAATGTCATGAATGGTTTTCGATTGCGCGGCCATAACCCCTGGTCCCTGCATCAGTCCTTTCCTTTTCTATTTCAGAAATGCAGAAAGAGAATTTGAATAGCATGGACTCTAATTGTACAACCATCCTGCTTCCTTCATGTTGTTTTATTGATGCTGGATCTCCTATTTTTACCTCTCTCTTATTGTCTCTCTTTTTTTTTTTAGTTTCCAGCAATGGCAGACCAATGCATCAAAGACTATCAGCTGACAACCCTGGATGAGGAGAACCTGTGGGAGATAATGGAGAACCACCGATATAAGATTGTTCGCAATGTCTACCCCAGTCGACTAACTCCCTACCTCCGACAGGCCAAGGTGTTAGATCAGTTGGATGAGGAAGAAGTTCTGCACAGTCCCAAGTTCACTAACAATGCCATGAGAGTAGGTGAGAGTCTGGGACTGGGATCCTTCTCACAAGCCAGGTTGAGCCCACAAGTATTTATTGTGTCTTTGGTGTGCTTAGCATTGGGCTCTACGATTCAGGTCGGACCGTGGAATTGTTATCCTTCCAGGCCTGGCATTGGAGCGTCTGGAGATGGTGGTGGGGAAGGGAAGGGAGGTTTTTGTACAAGACCTCTGAGGACATGGCTTCTAGGAAAGGGAAGCATATTTTGCTTTAGATTCCAGGGGGTTAAGGCTACAAATGTAGCAACTTCTCTGCAAGTTTGTATTCTACTTCCCTGAAAAATATGTCTATTTAGACAAATGCCCTTGGATATATTTCAGCTATGCCCAGAGAATTCTCTATATGCCTGGGCCAGTGGCATAAGCAGATGATGATACATTAGGACGTTATTTCCTTTTGGGAGGTGCATTTAGGCATCTTGTAAATAGAACGTCTATGTTCTTGCTTGTAAGGCTTTATGTGTGTTTAGCATGAATATTACCATATTTTCTCCTCCTTAAAATCTGAAGATGCAGCTCTTGGCATTATTTAACATATATTTTCATGTTTATTATTATAATTTTTCAGAGAGCCCAAATGTGTGCTGAATAAGATTGATTAATTAATAGAATCTACAGTGATTACATCTAGGCCTGATACTGAGAATCACTTGGCAGATCTGAAATATTTCCATGGACTCCTTATACTTTGAAGTGAAGATCATAAAATGGCAAAGCAAATTAGAAAACCTTACAAACCTATTTCATCTGCACTGGAAGTTCATTTCCAGTAGGTTAAGAAGTCAAAGAATCTGGGTCACAGTTCTCTCATTAGTAAAAAATGGGGTTTTGAGAAAAAGGTAGTACCCAGGGCAATGTAGAGAAAAGAGGGTTTGATTTGGAGTCAGAGGCCCTGGGTTTGAATCTCAGCTCTGCTACATATTACCTTTATGAATTTGGGAAGATCATTTAACCTCTCAGGCTCAGTTTCCTTATCTGTAAAATAAGGGGGGGGTTAGATTATATGACCCTTTAGCCCTTTCAGCATTTAAAATTATAATCCCAAAATCCTAGGATTATTCCTTGAGGAATTTTAAAATATTGATTGGACATTCTATATGCTGTGGGAAAGCAAACATGTATCTGATACAGTTCAAAATCCAAGCATATAGTAAGTACAAGCATAGCAAATATGAAAGTATAAGTAAATATAGTAAGAAACATAGCTATAAAATATTCCCCTGATAAACCTGGCGTGCCCTCTCTCATAGATAGACACAGTACCCATGGGAAGAGTCCTTTCTGCCACTTATTCTCCCCCAGCAGACCAAATCCTGGCCCTCCCTTATACAGGAATAATGAGACAGTATGGTCCCCTTTCAGGGACCCCTGGATGGCAGATTTCACCTCAAGACCCATCTCTTGCACCCTTAGCAAAGACTAGGTGCTCATATCTTATACATTCTATAGTGAGACTAGTCCATGCTTCTGCCTGTAAAATGGTCCTTCTGTTTCATAGGATACTTGCTGGATGTGCTGAAGACTCGAGGAAAAACTGGAGCCATTGCCTTTCTGGAGAGTTTGAAGTTTCATAATCCTGACATTTATACTCTGATCACTGGGCAGGAGCCCTCTGTTGACTCTGGCAGTTTTTGTGGTAAGATCTGGGGCTTTTCTCAGGGATCCATACTTGAGAGGAACTTCCCAGAACTGGATTAGATAGATGTAAGTTACACTCCCTCTTCCCAAGAAGGACAATCACAAAATTCCCTTTGGGGTCCTATTCTATCAGTGAACCAACCTAAGTTTCATAGATAGAAGCATAGATTTAGAGTTGGAAGGGACCTCAGAGATCATCTGTTCCAACCTACTAAATTTACATGTGAGGAAACTGAGGCCCAGAACAGTTAAGTGACTTAAGGTAGTAAGTTGCAGACCTGGCATTTGAACACATGTTGTCCAAATTGAATGCTGAGAGGCTGCTAGGTTGCAAAGTAAATAGTGTGATAGACTTGGAGTCAGGAAGACTTGAGTTCAAATTCAGCCTTGGCTCCTATCTGTGTGACCCTGGACAAGTACATTAACCTCTGTCTATCTTAGTTGTCTCATCTGTAAAGGGGGGGGGTGTGTAAAAAATTTTCTCCCTCCCTGGGTTGTTGTGAGAATCAAATGTAAAAATATTTGTTTTGCACACCTCAAGTCTCTGTATAAGGGATAGCTTTTATTCACCTTATCATTATTTCCACAGTATGCTGGTTTTGCTTTTCTTTAAACCAAGAAATTTGAACCTGCAATAGTTTTGTTTTGTCCCTTCTATTTTGAATATTCTAGAAGTAAACCACCATAAAGGAAGAGCATGGGAGAAAATATTTGTAGCAGCAAGTCATTCTCCTTTGCACACTCACTCTATCCCTCTCACTCTACCAGGGACATACAAAGAAAAGAAGCAGCTCAGCCCTTGCTTTTGAATCATTTAGCAAATGTCTCTACTCCATAGCTGCCATGAGCAAGGGAGGGATGGCACAGTCCCAAAGAGGGATAATATTTAAAGGTTATAGGCTTGGTGTTCCCTTCCAAAAAAGAAAAAGAGATTACAAATGAGGTCTTATAATTTTGCAAATAGCTCTTCATTGTTTTGCTCACAAAAGCCAAGTTTAATTTAAATGTAGTTAATAGAAAGGAATTTTATTAATTTTTGTGTCCCTTGGTTGACAAAACATTTGAGTCATTTCAATAATCATTTAGATAGTCATCTCTCAGTTATCTTTGCTAATAAAGGTGGGCATGGCCAGGATAATTCTAGATAATGGATAGCATGAAATCCTTTCTATTTCACTCTGCATAATATATATACACACACACACATATATATATATATATATGCATTATGCATATATATCAATAGATTTATACTCACATCAAAATGAGTCTGCATTTACTTATATGCAGTATAGCACAATCATATAACATAATATATACATAATATAACATAACACCTTATAACAGTAATGTAATATACTTATATTACAATTAGTTTGCATTCCCTGAATATGCACCAGGAGACAATGACCTAGAAATATGGTGGTCATCATTGGGAAACCAGCCTGAGACTGATTTTTTTTTGTAAATAATCCATAGGATGGATAATCTACAAATAAAAGAAGATTGACCATAATTATTTAGCTAAACTTCACAATTACAGAGGGCAGGCTGTTCCTCTTACATTTTCTTGACCTCAGTGAAATTTAACACATATTTATTTAATACATTGTATCGGCAAGCACCCTAGCATACCCAGGATGGCTGCTAGCACAGGCTCTTAGACCTGCTTTTCTAAAGCAGAGCAACTCAAAATGGATGAACAGTCTCACTTTAATCAATCAAACATATATCATTTACCTAGTTCAGGGGAAAAAGTCAGCACCCTGAACTTCAGAGAATACAAAGAAGTTACAAGCAGAAGTTACAAGAAGACAAACAGATCAGCAGATGGGCTTCCAGTCGTCTGACCATTACATCCATACCTAGTGGGTTACCAGAGAGGGAAGCACCAACATCTGGGTTTTTCAAAGCCAGGGGCTCAACGGCTTCCCAGAGTCTCCTCTGGCCAAATCACACAACTCTTCCCAAAGTGAGCCCCAAAGCAAAACCTCACATCAGGGTATATATAGACTTCTCTTGGATCAGAGAATGTTACAATCCTCTTGACCCACTGCCCAGTCACAGAGTAATAAGGCGAGGGCATTCCTGAAGAACAAGCCTCCTGCCACAGGCTCCATGTGACCACATTCAGCCTATTAGGGGGCAGAGTAGACTTTCATATCAGGGAAGTTTCTCAGAGCCACTCGAGCCTATCAAAGGGCCTAGGGGCAGGGAAGATCTTCAGATTCCCATAACATACATATTTACAGTGTGTGATGCACTGTGCTAAGCCTGGAGATACAGAGATAAAAATCAATACAGTCCTTGCCTTCAAGGAGTACCCAATATTATAGTCCACATTAGATATAGGCATACATAAGTCATGTTCCAAGATAAAATATGACAAAGAAAGAGAATAGATAAACTTCTGTAAGAAACATTTGTCATGGAAAAAACCCCACAACTCACTAAGTTTGGGGTATATGTTAGATAAAGAAGTTACATTATTTTTAATACAGCCTACAGTATAGAGAAACACCAGTTGATCAGCAGTTTCCTTTGTCAGCCAACATAAAAGCTCCTTTCTACCAGTGTGAATGAATATATGTGTTTTATGTGTGTGTGTGTGTGTGTGTGTACTATATATATATATATATATATATATATATATATATATACACACAGATACATGTGTTATATATACATGTCTTGTACACGCATATGTATTCTATATAATCAAATGAAGAATAAAATTTGAGAAAAATTGGTTTTTGTTATAAACTATAGCTGGCGCTGAAAGCAGAATAGAGCGCTTTGTTTCTTTGAAGGGAAGAACAGAGACCTGCTGGTTTGTTGTTGTTCTGAAGGGCAAGGGTCAAAGCAGCTGCCTTTGTTTTGTTGTTGTTATTGTTGTTTTCTGTCATGGCCGTTCAGGTGGATAAGAATGAGGGCAAAGAGGGGGGTGGAGCCAAGATGGAAGGGGGCGGAGCCAAGATGGCGGCGTGGCAGCAGCAATATATCGCAGCTCTCACATGGCCACCCCAAAATACCCATAAAACAGAACTCTAAACCAGTCCTGGAACTCCAAAATGCACACAAATATACTCCCCACTAAAGTCAGCTTGGCTACGAGGAACCGTATCAGCACTGCGAACCGAAACCAGCCTGGCCTGAAGCCGCGGCTGTGCCCCGGGGGCAGCTGGACAGGAGGAGCCGAGCCCCGGCTGGAGCTTTGGGTGAGCGGATTGGCGGCAGCTGCAGCAGTGTCCAGAACTAGGTCAGTGGGGCTTGCCAGGTCGTGGGAGAAAAGCGGTCCGGCCAGACTGCCTCCAGGGCTAGGATGCGGAAAGCAGAGGTCCTGCACCCGCCTCCGCATTGTGGTTTCAGAGCTCTCAGCCTGCAGACTGCAGGGGGACAAAGAGATCGTTCAGAAGCCAAGTGCTCTTGCGTTGAGCAGCCTGGATCCAGATTGCAGTCTTGGGCTTTGGTCCTGCGGTTCTTTTTCTTCAGTGAGCCGGAAGTGGGGGAGGGACCCAGCAACTTCCTAAGAGCTCCGGCAGCTGGGAAAACCCCAGTGATTTGGGACAGAGCTTTCCCCTCTGGAAGCAGAGCTCTACAGAGATTAAAAAAAAAATCCCAGTCTGACCAACCATGAATAAGAATAAGCATAAGAAGCAAAGTAAGAACAGAAA
>JAQQSU010008596.1:0-12906 GCA_028627135.1 Pseudochirops cupreus | reverse complement strand
CCATTTGAAATATTATGCCTTCCTATTCAATTGATCTTATGCCCTCTATGGATTCATTTATACATATACTCAGATATGTGCTTGTTTGCATATGTAAACCCTCTTATATAAATGTATGTGTATGTATGTATATATATATATATATACATATATATATACACACACATTTGTATTCCCTTGCCCTATCCTCATACTGAGAAAAGTTTCAACAGTAACAATTGTCACTTTTCCATGTTGTCATGTAAATAGTTCATCTTTGATAGGTACCTTATGATTTCTCTTCCGTGTTTATCTTCTCATTCTTCTTGTGTTGGAGTGTGACTCCTGCTTTCATAGAGCTTATATTATAGGAGGGGGAAAAGACACCAAGTTTTTCACTGAGCAAAATAGAAAGAGACAGACAGGCACACAAACACACACACACACACAGGCACACACAGAGAGAACAGAGACAGAGAGACAGAGTCAAAGAACAAAAATGTATTATTTACTCACTATATTCCTGTCACTGTGCTAAATTCTTGCAACACAAGTATAAATAATCAAGAGTCCCTGCTCTCAATAAGCTTATATTTTAATGGGAGAAAGACAACACATAGAAGTGTAGAGAGATTAACAGTATGTACCAGTACATTTGCTAATCCCTGCTGTTCTTCAAGAAATGTGACTTGGTTGACAACATAGACCTTGTAGTCATATGAAACGTTACTCTTTTCTAGAGGAAAAGGTCTCTGGTGCAATAGATAGAACACTGTGCCCAGAGTCAGGAAGATCCAAGTTCAAATCTACACACAGCTATGTGGTTTTGGGCAAGTAACTTAACCTCTGCTGGCCTAGAGAGGCATTAATAGCACCCACCACTCAAGATTATTGTGAAGATTAAATGAGAATATTTGTGAATCACTTAGAACAATTCCTATATCCCTTAACAAACATATTTCACCCAAGTAAGCCTAGAACACATTGTGTGAGCCTTTCTCTGGCCTTTCATCAGACTACCAGGCAGAATAGTTCTGAAATTCTTATGATATTATCACCTGGACATAAGAAACTACCTCTACTTGATAAATTAGGCATAAAATTCTCTGTTGGGACCATAACCTGGTCCCAACCTGGCTTCCCAACCTCATTATTTGTTACTCTATGTCCTATGCTTTAAGATCACCAAGCCAGCTTCTCTTTGTTCCTTACAGGCGACACTCTTGCCTTTGCACTGGCCACCTAGAGTGCGCTCTTTGCTTACCAATATCTCATAGACTCCCCCTCTTCCTTCCAGACCTATTAAAGCACTGTCTTCTGTAAGAGAGCTTTCTCATTTCCCCCCTCCCTAGTTCCTAGTGCCTGCTTGTCTGAAAGACATTGCGTTTAACTTTATTGTTGTCCAGTTGTTTCAGTCTTGTCTGACTCTTCATGATCCCATTTGGTATTTTCTTGGCAGACATATTGGAGTGGTTTGCCATTTCCTTCTCCAGCTCATTTTACAGATGAGGAAACTGAGGGAAACAGGTTTCAGTGACTTGCCAAGAGTCACAAGGCTAGTAAGTGTCTGAGACCAGATTTGAATTCACAAAGATGGGTCTTCCTGACTCCAGGGCCAGTGCTCTATTCACTGTGCCACCTATCTCCCATGATTCAACTACCTTCTATTTATTCTCTCTACATTTATTATGTACATAATCATATATGTATTTGTTGTCTCTCCTATTAGAATGGCAGGTTTTTGAGAGCAGGGATCTTGTCATTCTTTATATTTGTATTTCACAACTTAGCCCAATGCTTGCCACATGGTAGGAACTTAAGAAAGGTTTGTTGATTGGTAATTAAGTGAGCTAAACTTAGATTCTTTGTCTTTTCCTACATCTCCAACTCCCTGGAGTTTATGCAATATGCAAAATACTTTTATTGTAACTTGGAAACAACAGTGGATCTTTAGGCCTAGTCTATCTTTGTTCCACAAACTATTCCCTGTCCACATCACATCCTCTTCCTTCCAGTCTTGCTCCTCTAAAATCTCTCATATCCAGGACTTCTAGGTTTAGAAACTTTTACTTTCCTAGCTGATTGTTACAGGACCCCTTCCTTCCCTATAAAGTATCTGAGCTGTCCGAAGACCTGACATTCCCAGATAGTCTCAAGGTCTGCCTGCAAACAGATCCAAAGGTCCCATCAAGAATTTGGATAAGTGCAATCTCTCACAATAATTTTCATGGACTCCCTTTTCTTGCCATGACCTAAAGACCTTTAGACCTGAGGCTCTCAGATAGCATCCTGGCTTTGTTCCTTTCCTACCCTTCCCAGATCCTGGCTTTCTTCTAGTCTCAGCTAAAGTCTTAATTTCTTCAGGAAGTTTTTTCCAGTCCTCCTTAATTTCAGTGCCTTCCCTCTGAAGTTATTCCTACTGCACACACACGCGCATGCACACACACACACATATACACATGCACAATAGATGTATGTATACACATACATACCTATGTACACATGTATATATGTATATATGTGTGTATATAATATATATACATATATTTATAGTTACATGAATTTAGATATCAGTTCAAGTAGCTAGTGCCAATAAGCCAGAATGAATCAGGAAGAACAGATTTTCTTAAACTCGGGGTGTGTGTGTGTGTGTGTGTGTGTGTGTGTGTGTGTGTGACATCCCACCAGCAGGTGATGGAAATGAATACCCTTCACAATTTGTCTAGTAGTATTTGTATATTACATGAAGTAAAGGAAAAAAAAAGATGCTGCTCATTTATAGTGTAGCTAGTTATACAAAGAAATAAAGTATGCTTGTCAAGGAGAATGTATATCATTGGCTAGGTAAGGGATGTGTCCTTGTTAGCATAGATGGTTTCACTAAATCAAAGGAAACTACCTGACAGATTAGTTAAAGGACAGGGATATTCCAGAGACTGAAATACCCTCTTTTTAGCAATTAAGTGTTTTTGTACCAATTAGGGGAACAAATAAAGACCCTTAAAAGAACCGGATGCCAAAGCTGGTCCTACAGTTTTCACCCAGGCATCGTATATAGCAAATTGTGAATACAGAATTCACTTCTAACAAAACTACACCAGAAATTCTCTTATGATAATATGTTGCTTGTACATATTGTTTTTTTATGTTGTCTCCCTTATTATGCTATGAGATCCTTGAGATCTGGAACTAATTTCCCCCCCCCTTTTTTGTACTCCCTGTTCTTAGTACAGTGTCTGGAATAGGGGTAGGGAGCCTGCGTCCTGGAGGCCACACATGGGCGCAGCCCTTTGACTGAGTCCAAGTGTTACAGAACAAATCCTTTTATTAAGGGGATTTGTCCTGTGAAGTTTGTATTCAGTCAAAGAGCCACACTTGAGGACTTAGAAGGCCACATGTGGCCTCAAGGCATCAGGCTCCCCACTACTGGTTTGAAACATAACAGGAGTTTAATAAAGGTTTGACTTGATTTAACATAGTAGATTTTCAGTGATTCATGAACTGAATTGTGTTAGAGGAAACATGGCAGTACAGATAAATTACTGGACTTGGAGACAAATTGTGGTTCATTCTGACTTTTTGTGACTCTATGTGGGGTTTTCTTGGCAAAATACTGAAGTGATTGGCTACTTCCTTCTCCAGCTCATTTTACAGAAGAAGAAACTGAAGGAAACAGGGTTAAATGATTTACCCAGGGTCACATAGCTGGTATCTAAGGCCAGATTTGAACTCGGGAAGATCAGCCTGCTTCACTCCAGGCCTGATACTATCCACTGTGCCACGAGCTGCCAGAGATGAGAAGATGTAGGTTCAAATCCCAACTCAGACACCTCCTAGATATGTGACCCTGGCCACATCAACTTACCTCTATGGGCCTCAATTTCCTCATCTGTAAAATGAGTGAATTGGACTCAATGATCTCTGAGGTCCCTTGCAACCCTGTATCAGTCCAGTATGACAAAATTTAGAGAGGCTCAGCTTCAGTGATGATTTTTTTTTCTTTTTGACCAAAGAAATAGCTATAATCTATAAAATGGAGACAGCATCACACCCAAGGACACGTCACTTGAAATCATGCCAAAGAGAGCATTCAAGTTACAAAGTTATCACCAATGCATTTGCCACATTTTGTGTAGCCCTTGGGGACAATCAGGTCATGCCATCTGGCCAGATCTTAATTGGAACATGATCAATAGGATTTCCCTCCTAAAGAAAGTCCTTTGAGAACATATTTAATGCAAAGTAGCAAATTTAGTTTCTGAGTGTTTACTTATATTGTTGCTGCTTCTACCATAAGGAGAAAGAACTTCAGGCTTTAGAAATGTTTGTCTGTCACCTTCCGCTAAATTTACATACACTCTTACATAGGCACCCCCAGAATGTGATGAACAAAACAATCATTTGTTAATTATGAATGGCTTGTGAATGCAAGAGTTGTTAATGCAACAATTATACTTCTTAGCAAAGACAGCTTTATAAATGACAACTCTGTGACTTCTGTGGAATTTTTACTCTTTAAAAGCAAAGACTTAAGGGGACTAAATTTAGGGACTGTCAGCAAGCAAACATCTTATGTGATTACTAAAGAGCAGCTGATGACTTATATAAACTGTCTAGAAAAGGATGCCATTTAGATAAAATTTATTACATTTTTTTCACTCCAAAGTCAGTTGCGGTTGTAATTATTAAAACTGTCACATAATTGCACAGATACTGTTTTTGTTTCTATAATGAGGAAGTCGGCTTAACTAATAGAATACTGAAAATGTTCTTTGCTGTAGTTAATACCCACTGCAGGGGATATTTATCAGTACAACACATGCATGCATCTGATTAGAATCTTTTAATCATTTTCAAGGATAATTTAGTTTTTATGAAAAGAATATGAGAAATCTTATACACCCAGAGGGCATTATCTTAACATTAAGGATAATACTTTTAATATGACCTCGCTTGAAGCACTTTTCTAGATTTAATTTATTCAAAATGGTACCATGGAACTGGCAGTGGCTTCAACTATCCAGATCTCACTTTCTACATCTGGATGATGAGGGCTAGATGGCTGTGTGAATGGAGAGAAGGGTCTGGATGGTAGAAATATCGTGGAAGTAGAATCTATCTACCTCAATTTACTCATCTATAGAATGGGGGGAAAAGGAACAAGCATTTATTAAGCACCTCCTATTTGTCAGCCACTTTACTAAGCACTTCGTAAACATTAGGTCATTTGATGCTCATAGTATTCCTGGGAGGTAGATGCTATTATGAACTCCATTTCATATTTGAGGAAACTGAGGCAAATGGAGGTTAGGTGATTTGCCTAGGGTCACACAGCTACAAAATGTCTGAGGCTGGATTTAAACTCGGGATTTCCTGACTCTAGGTCCAACATCCTACGCATGGCACCACCTAATCCTTCTTCGATATGATAATTCTTCTAATATTTTGTTAAATAATAATAGCACCTACCCCCCCCCCCCGCCAAGGTTGTTGTGAGAATCAGATGAGATGTTTGTAAAGTGCTTGGCACAGAGCCTAGCACATAATAGGCATTTATTAAATGCTTGTTAAAAAATTTTAAAAAATTAGATTTCCCCTGCTAAAACCAGGACCAAGGGTGAAGGCTGCAATCAGGCCGATTTAGATGAACTGAAGGGGAAAACAACAACTTCCAAACAATGGTTATTGTTCAGTTGTTTTCAGTTGTGTCTGACTCTTCACGATCCCTTTTGATAAAGATACTTAAGTTGTTTGCCATTTCCTCCTCCAGCTCATTTTACAGATGACAACACTGAGGCAAACAGAGGTAAAGTGACTTGCCCAATGTCACACAAGTGGTAGGTATTTGAGGTTGCATTTGAACTCAAGTCTTCCTGACTCTATTCTATCTAGTAGCTGCCTCCAAAGCCATTTGTCTGCCTGCCACTTTGTCCTTGTTGACTGAGTTTTTATCAGATAAAAACTTGGGTTAATGACCTTTTCTTTATTGCTGGACAAAAATTCTACATTTCGTCCTTTCATTGTTGATAATAGCCTTCATTATGTGCAGAGAGGGAGTGGGTGGCACAAAGTATAAGATACAATCTCTGTCTGTAAGGACATTTAGTTGGGCATTTGGATGTATACTGATGAAAAGTTCAAAAAGACCAGGCAGTATAAGTGGAATAGGTAGCAAAGCTGTTCTGAGAAGGTATCCCCAGGGGTTACATTGAAAAGGCTACTCAGATAAGATTAAGGGGAAAGCAGCAAGAGCAACAACAACTTTAAATCATAAGATAGCATCCTGACTGCATCTTACTGATAACTGTGTAACGTTGGGCAAGCTCATTACCCTTTCACTCTCAATTTTCTCACCTATTAACTCTCCTGTTGCACTACTGGTAATGAGGATCAAATGAGACAATACAGACAAAGCATTTGTTCTGCAAAGGGAAGCCACAATCATAATTGAAGGATGGGTGGGTGCAGGGATTCTAGCAGCTGAGCTCAGTGCCTACACAAGTGGCCAGGGAGTTAGCTTAGCCATATCTCTGGGGAAATGGGAAGGGCTCAGCTACCTGGAATACAGGTTAAGTGAATCATCACAGGTGAAATGATAAAGCTGAAAAGGTGGAAGAAGGAGAGAAAATGGATTCTCAGTTCTAAAAGTTTGGCCCCACACTAGAGAGCAGCAGAAAGCTTCAGAAGCTGCTTTAGGGTGAAAAGGGGGAACAGTAGAAGAATGTATAGTAAATAATTACTGGTTTGATTGAAATGTCTTTTAGGCCCCATGCTTTCAAGAAAAGAGCAGGCTAGGCTTTCAGGCATAGGCTCCTTGGTACCTGACCAGAGCTCCTTCTTCTCACTTTCCTCCTCTGAGGTGCCTTCTCAATCATGAATGTATACTAAGTCAACAATGGTCTCAGGAGATCATCTTGGTTTGCTATCTCGGGACCAGCCTTACTAAATAAACAGAGGAATCTCCACATCACCAGAAAGTTGGCCACTAGCTGATTCTTTCATTCGCTGCCCAAAGTAACCCCTGAAATGAAAGCATAAAATGACCTTCAGTCCTGTGTGACTCACTTTTATTTTAATTCAGTGATGATGGCAGAGTAGCCAAAAATGGAGCAGTAAATTCTAAGAATTTTATCTTAGGATCCTTTTATACTCTTAGAAATTATTGAGAAGGAACTTTTGTTTATGGGAGTTATAACTGTTGATACTATATTAGAAATTAAAGTGTCTTAGTATTATTAAGAAAAATAGTTTTGATCTCATAACTCCCTGAAAGAGTCTTGGGAACTCCCTGGGATCTTTGGACCACACTTTGAGAACCACTTAGGTAGTGTAGACTTCTGGATTTGTAGTTAAAAAAAAAAGATTTAAAACTCTCCCTCTGATATGTCCTAGCTGTGTGATCCTAAGCAGGTCACTTGATCTCTTTGGGTTTCCATTCCTTATTTGTAAAATGTGAGGACTGGACTAGATATTCTCTCAAACCCCTTCTGGCTCTAAATCTGTGATGCTATATTCCGTTCTTTACGAGAAGCTGTGTTTTTTTTAAGTGTTGTACTGAGAACCAAGAGGCCTAAATTCTAATTCTGAAATTTGAATCAATTGTACAATTATAGGCAAAACTTCACATTCTGTATACAGATTATTATTATGCAATTTCTATAAGATTTCATAAAGAAATTTCCTATAAAAATTCTAAAGATGGAAAATAGGCTTAGAGGCTGGTAGTTATTGAAGTTTTTATTTTTTGCTTTTTGGAGGGCAATTGGGGTTAAGCAACTTGCCCAAAGTCACATGGCTAGTAAGGGCATCAAGTGTCTGAGGCTGGATTTGAACTCAGGTCCTCCTGACTCCAGGGCCAGTGCTCTATTCACTGTACCACCTAGACGCCCCTGAAGTTTTCTTGATTGCCTTTTTGGGGGAATAGTAAAATCTTATTTTCTCCCCTCCACAACCTTGGGTTTTTCTCCTTCCCCTTCAGATAAAACAGTATAGAAAAAGTCTCCTAACTTGATAGTTGATCCCTCAACACCCTTATGATTGTAGCACCTTCAGCACAGAACACTTCAGTATGTACTTGGTCTAGATCAGATGGTTTTCTCATTGGAGTCCAAAGATAGTGGTTCCACTATCCTTGAAAGCAATATAACCATTTCCATGGTTTTCTCTCTCTCTCTCTCTCTCTCTCTCTCTCTCTCTGAAGTGCTGCAAATAATTAACTAAATGTATATGGATAAAAGTGATTGAGAAGGGTTCACCATCTATACTGTTTAAGCAGTGTGAATGGAATGTGATAGAAATAACATAGGACTTAGAGTTAGAAGCTAATACTCTTTGATGTCAACTAGGTGGCACAGTGGATAGAATGCCAAGAATGTAGTCAGGAAGACTCATCTTTGAGAGTTCAAATCTGACCTTAGACACTTGCTAGCTGTGTGACTCTGGGCAAGTCATTTAATCCTGTTTGCCTCAGTTTCCTCATCTGTAAAATGAGTTAGAGAGGTAAATGACAAACGTCTCTGGTATCTTTGTAAAGAAAAACCTAAATCAAGTCTCAAAGAGTGAGACACAAGTAAAACCACTGAACAACAACAACAAATGTATATACATGTATATGTATACATATATATGCAAAAATCAGTATATATTTGAAAGAGAGACAGAGACAGCAGGAGCCTTTGTGAAGTCAGAAAGACCCAAGTAAGCATCCTGCTTCTGGAAAATACTGGCTACATGACACTGAGCAAATCATTTCATCTCTATGTCCCCCAGGCAACTCTATAGGACTATGGAGCAGTCTCCAATATGCACTGATTGAGAGAGTTTCCACATTGGGAGTTTCCTATGTCAATGAGATCAGTTATATTAGCTGGGTTATAACTTGCATGTTAAGACCTTTTCTGTACTGTTTTATCAAGGCTTCTTTTCATCTTCTATTCTCAGGACTGGATGATTAATTCCCTTCCATCTCTAAGAAAGGCTCAATTTAACTGAAAAATGGCCCAGGCTGAAGGAGTAAATTTCCAACATAAACACATAGACAATAAATGAGATTTTTCTTCCTCTAGGCAGTTAACGATCTTCTATGTAGATATACATGGGATTTGGATAATGATTCCAGAGCATTGACAGGTGAAGCTCAGGCTTGGAATACTGATGTACAAGTTCTTTCAGATCAGGTCAAAAATCATGAAGTTTCTGTTTGCTTCCTTGTTTATCTTTTTCTCCTCTTTTTTCAGGATGTATGATTTTGAGGGTGTGGAAACCTCTTCCCCCAGCACACATCACAACCCATCTACACCGTCTCTATGAATACCTTTGACTTAAAAGTTTTCATTATGGTAAGCCTCTCTGGTCTTCAGACAAAAGATAGTCACTGGACCTATACTAGGATCAAAGTTATAGGACTGGAAGAGACCTCAAAATTCATTGAGTCCAACCACCTTATTTAACCAATGAGGAAATAGAGGTTCAGAAGATTAAGTGGCTTGCCCGTAATGAGCCTGCATTGTACCAGCAGAGCCTTGGAGAATCTTAGGCCATTGCAATATCACAATGAAAGGGAGAGGGACATGTTCCTTTTATATTATGCTGCAAGACACCTAGAGAAGGACAGCATTCAAGTATGTTGGCTCTGAGTCTGGCAGGTGTGAAGGTAAAATTAATCAATGGATGTTCAGAAACTAAACCAACATGTATGAAAAAGACAAAGGAAATGCAATGTATTTGAAGGATATGTGCCATTATCCAAACATCCAGATGATGGCAGCTTTATAAAGAATAATAAAAATCCTGCATTAGTCAGTCATATAGCAAAATCCTTGTAATATCTGGTATTCTCAATATAGGATTCTCTTAGAAATTTAGTGATTTGGCATAAGATGATGTCCAAAATTAACTTGCTTTTTACCATCCAAAGTTTTTCAATTTAGTGCTGATAACTCAGGTCTATTTAGTTAAAACAAATGTACAAGTCCATACTTACTACATGCCTAGCACTGAGCTCTGTGAGTTTTACTGAAGAGGTAGGAAACATGGTTGACCTTGAAGACCTGACAATTTAGTTTTGGAGACAAGCTTCTCCTATATTTCACATCAACATTTTCCCTAAATGACAAATATAAAATTATACCAGAATGAAAGAAAAATAATCTTTGGAGAAAGTATCAAATATTTTATTAGTAATTACTAGGTGTCTATGGAGAAAATGTGTATATACTAGAGGAGGTAAAAGAGAATAAAGTCCATATCTCCACCAACACAATTCAATATCAATTTAGACATCTTTCCATCAACTCAAACTTAACGTGGTAAAAATTATCATGTTAATAATTATTAGTTATCAGAAACAGTTAATAATTATCTGGTTTAACTCTGCATGGACTTAGGAAAAGAGTATTGGCTTAAGAGTTGAAAGACATGAGTTGAATCCCTAATTCTGCCATTTACCAGTTATGTGCTAGTCATTCTAACTCTCAGAGGGTATAGAGAGCTCTCTCAATAAGGATGCTCCCTCTGCCAATGGAAGTTGGAACCTTCCCTGAAATTTAGTCTTAGAGACTTGCCTACAGTGCTAGGCAGTTACGTGACAAGCTCATAGTCACACAGCCATTATGTGTCAGAGACAGGACTTGAACCCAGGTTCCCTGATTTTGAGCCCAGTTCCCTATCTACTCTGCTTTTATTTCATAAGGCTGTGCAAAACAAGTGAAAAAGTGCTCATATGAAGGCGCTTCATAATCTAAAACATTATATATAAGTATGGGCTACTTTTTACAGCATTACTTTGATCAGATAAATAGCACCATAGCCCGAAATTCCCTCTGTTCTATGCTATGCAGACACAAATGATCTTCGGTGCTGTAGTCCATGGCATGGTGAGTTAGAAAGGAGAGATGAAAGAATCAGAATTTTTTTACATGCACATTTACATCCACATTGAGAACACAGATGCACTGAATGCCACAATGTTATTTTATCTTCCAAAGTTCTTTAGCAAACTGAATAACCTACAGGGAGTGTGCATTAAAAGTGAGAGGTAGGCCAGAGAAGGGGGAGGAAGGAAAAAAAATGCTTGAGATAGTATGCTCCATTTATCCTTTTTTGTCTGCTGCCAACCAATTCCACCCCCCCACACACCCTCCCCATTACCTTGTACCATTTCAGTAACATTCCTTTTAAAATATTGAACCAGGACTGAGGTGACTGGGGAGTTGGTAAGAGCTTTATTACCTTTTACTGAGGGAGGACTGAATACCTTTGATGCCCTGTTCTTTTGGTAAAGAGTATTTACTTCACCCAAGCAGTGTTTTCTTCTTTGTTGCTTTCCTCATGTGGCTTATTCAAATGCTTTAAAAGCTTCCGTCAGTGGTGATTTATGGACAGACTGTGTGCAGAAGGAATTAAACATGCTGTAAATGTCAAAGACAGCCTATCGTGTTAGATGGTTTAGATGGTAAATGGGTTAATTACCAGGATATTTATAGCACCACATAGGGCAGTGCATTTGATATGCCAGAGATAGCAAAATGGGCATTATGCTAGAAAGTGATGACAGAGGAATGGGGGAAATCTTTTGCATAAAAATACGTATGTATTTAGAGAGCAGATTGGGGCATACTGGTTTTTTGGCATGGCCAATAAAAGAATTTGTTTTGCATGCTTATGCACGTGTGTAAAATGGTTTTTTTTTTCCTCTATCAACTGAGGGTAGAAAAAGCAATTGCCCAGGATGGTAGTAACCTCAAGAGTAATAGAGAAGTTGAGAAGAAGACCAAGTTTGGATGAAAAATGAATTCAAACATTTAGAACATTTAAACATCTAAGATATCTATGGTTTATCCAGGGAAGTTAGATGGCACAGTGGATAGAGTCCTGGGTCTGAAGTCAGAAAGATTCATCTTCCTGAGTTCAAATCTGACCTCAGACATTTATTAGCTGCGTGACCCTAGGCAAGTCAGTTTGTCTCAATTCCTCATATGTAAAATGAGCTGGAGAAGGAAATGGTAAACACTACAGCATCTTTGTCAAGAAAACCCAAAATGGGGGCATGAAGAGTTGGACATGACTGAAACAACTCAACAACAACAATAGTAATAAGACATTCAGTTAAAGATGTTTAATAGGTAGTTGGAGATACGAAGCTGGAGGCCAAGAGAAAAGTTAGGACTGGACAAATAATTTTGAGAATCATCTTCACAGAGATGATAATTGAATCTGTGGAAGCTGATGAGGTCACCAAGAAAAATAGTATAGATGGAGAAGAGAGCTCAGGGTAGTTCCTTGGGGGGGCAACCATGATTAATAGATGTGAGTAGGACAAAACCCTGCAAAAGAGACTCGTCAGACAGGTAGAAAGAGAACCGGGAGAGAATAACATTGAGAAATTTTGGAGGAGAGAGTGGAAAAGTCACTTAACCTGTCAAAGCCCTACAAATTTCTCTAAAATAGAGGTTCTTAACCTTTTGTATGTCATGGACACCTTTAGAAATCTGGTGAAAGCTATAGACTCCTCAGAATAATATTTTAAATGCATGAAATAAAATATACAAAGTTACAATGGAAAATAATTATACTGAAATATAGGAAGGTACCAATTAGTGTGAACAATGAATCCAATGAAGTGGTTGCATATATTCAGTTCACACTATTCAAAATTATAATTACATAAAATATGGTAATTGGTTCCAACTTAATGAAATATGCAGTGTGAATTTGAATAATGCAACCATTTCAGGAGATTCATTTTTTGTGCTAATTGGGACCTAACTGTAGATTTGTAAAAATATTAAAAACAAAGTTCATGAACCCCAGGTTAAAAGACATTTCTCTAAGATGAATTGCAGAAAAGTTGCAGAGCTACATCAATGGAGAGAGTCCTCCCCAGCCCCTGATAGTTCTCTACAATGAAGAAATCATAGGTGGGGAGGC
>JAQQSU010008595.1:0-12907 GCA_028627135.1 Pseudochirops cupreus | reverse complement strand
GGGAGAGGCTGGGAACTCCTCCTATTTACTTCCGGCTGACTGGATAGCGAGGACTCCAAGACCGAGGCCCAAGACGGCGATCCGGATCCAGGCCGCTCAACATGAGAGCCCTAGCCTGAGAACAATCGCTCAGTCCCCCTGCTGCCTGCAGGCCGCGGGTGGGAAGCTGCAATGCTGAGGCGGGTGCAAAACCTCTGCCTTTCGCTTTTCTGCTCTGGAGCCCTTCTGGCCGGACTGCTTATCTCCCCCTTTCACAAATCCCACTTGCAGCTGCTGCTAATCGGCTCACCTGAGAGGCTCCTCAGCTCCTCCCTGTCCAGCCGCCCCCGCGACACAGCTGCGGCTTCAGGCCAGGCTGGTTTTGGTTCGCAGTGCTGATATGGTTCCTCGTAGCCGAGCTGACTTTAGTGGGAAGTATCTTTGTGTGCGTTTTGGAGTTCCAGGATTGGTTTAGAGTTCTATTTTATGGGTATTTTGGGGTGGCTATGTGAGAGCTGCGATATGTTGCTGCTGCTACGCCGCCATCTTGGCTCCATCCCCGCAATCATCTTTTTTATTATACTATGTTACAGGAGTGCTTGTTTTATTCCATAAAAATAAATAACAATTTAAAAATATTCAAAGGAGAGAAAGGGAGAGAGGGAAAGAGAGACAGAGAGAGAGAGAGAGAGAGAGAGAGAGAGAGAGAGAGAGAGAGAGAGAGAGAGAGAGAGAGAGAGAATGCCTAGTTTTCTTCAAGACTTTGCGCAAATGGCACCTGCCACATGATGACTTTCCTGAACTCTCTGGCTACTTATGTCTCCTCCCCAAAACTAACTTTTATTTTCCTAGTAGTATACATGTTTTGTCCCTTGATACTTGATACTAGGGACTTCAATTTTTGCCTTTGTATCCCTAAGTCCTAGCTAACTTCCTGGCATGTCATAGGTGCTTAATAAATGTCTGTTGTTTAATTGATGAGCTTCTTCAAGCTTGGCTAGGTTAGTCTTCAGATGACATACAGCTGGCTCATAGTCAAAGCCTCTCAGCTTGGTAGGACCTACTACCATTTCTCTTCATCGTAATTCTTGTAAATGTAGGGCACTATAAAATGTCAGAGTCAGACTTTAGTGGAAACCTCTGTGGGTAGCAAATGACAGAATCTAGATTAAAATTCAACTACTTACACAACTATTTACTCCTGATCCAATGTTTTTTTTCACTGGACCACAATTCCAGTAGATATACACAGACACAGAAAGACAGGTAGATAGACAGGTAGATAGATGGAAAGAGAGACAGACAGACAGACAGAAAGACAGATAGACAGACAGACAGACAGACAGATAGATAGATAGATAGATAGATAGATAGATAGATAGAAAGATAGATAGATAGATGTATTTATTCAGCGTTTACTATGTTCCAGGCACTGGGGACACACACACACAAAATAAGAAAATCAGACAGTTCCTGCTCTCAAGGACTTTACATTCTACTAGGGGAAGTCAAAACATAAAAGGACATTAAAATTGGGGGAGGTGGGTAGGTCAGGAGTGAGCAGGGGGAAGTGGTAAAGGAAGGAATGATAAGTAGCCTGTGTGGAAGAAGAGGAGCATGTGGAATGAGGTAGAAGCGAAGTAAAGTGAACTCTGAATCTGAGGCTTTTCATGATATGGCAGTTTTAGGAGGAATTTATAAAAGAAAACCATCAAATTCAAATGATGTTAGGAAAGACCTCTTTCCCATTTCAAAAAAGAAAAACCAGAAGATCTCCGCTTTTAAAAGGAGAAGACCTAAAACCTCCTCTTTGATTTTTAATGAATACAATTTTTAATGAAGAAAAATTTATTTTCTTAGCCTCTCACTTTCTTTTCTCCAAAAGGGGAATGAAAAGCCCAACCCTTTTAACAAATATGTATAGCTGAACAAAATAAAAAAAATTCTCACATTAGCCATATCCAAAAATATTTATATTTCATTTTAACTCAGAGTTCATCACCTAACCTTTTGCTGCTATTGCTACTATGGCAATGTAAATCTTAGCTGGTGAAGGTAAGATAGTAATCAGATTTGCTGACTAATATGTTGCCTGTAATTCTTTGATGTATTTCTCCATTATTTATGCTCCTATACAATTATCATCCAGGAAAGCTCTAACCGGTTATCTGGTCTTTGATACTCTGGAATGGATGTAATCTTTAGTGTCTCCATCCTTTTATCTAGTGAGCTGAGATGTCCAAGGTAAAAAGATACATGAACGTCCTCCTTTACCATTCTCCTTTGACCATTCAGAAAGTCAAAAGAAGTCGAATCTCTGCTCCCTGCCCCACCCCCCTACAATTTACTCAAAACACATGAAGCTAGTCCATTATCCCTTGCTACTCTAACTAAAATCTACACCAACTCCTCCTTCTCCACCCCACATGCAACCATTCTTGTAAAGTCTTCAGTGTTGGAGTATATTGAAGAATTTATGTTGGAATATTTACCACCCCTCTCAAATTCAAGAGCTATTTCTCTAGACTTTTCTTTTTATTATGGGTCCCTTCCCTGAGAAGATTAAGGTTGTGGGTGGGATTAGAAGTTAAAGAGGGACCCATATTTCCCTCTTTATATGATTTTCTATTCTAACCCAAGTAAAAAAACCAATTCCTTAGAAAGGCCCCCTTGACATGAAACTGCTACAGGAATTTTATCTGAATCCTCCTGACTAGTAGGCATGTGTAGCGGAATTTTACGTGGGGAGCTGAAGGAGTAAGGACCAGTCTAGGAGTTGGCCTCCCTTAGATTAGAATGAATGGTCTTGTCTTTTCCTCACTCTCCATTTAGAAGTGAGTGAGAAATTATTGTACTAAGCTTAGCCTTGTGTAAGAGGAAGGAATAGACAGATGAGAGAAATTAAGCAGATAACATCATTAAAAATTTTCACAGTTTTGGCTAACACCTCGTGGAAGGCCTGCCACTAGCACTGACAGATGCTGCAAACTCTATGAGAGAGGAAACATTTGCAGATAAAGCAGCCTTCATAATGCTCAAAGGAACCTCTAGTGACCAGCTTATCACCAAGCCTGCAGATAGAGAGCCAAACGACTCCCACAGCTAGGCTGATGAAATTAGCCCACATGACTTTTATTTAATCAACTGTCAGTCAAATTGTATTCAGGTTGACCAAATTTATGCCAAGTAAAGTGAAAAATCTATTAATATTTAGTAAAGTTCTGGCCTTTAAAAAAATCACATTTTGGCCACAAAACAGATTAATATTTCTTAAATGACTGCTCTATGCTTACAATTTCCTTCAGCCTAAGGAATTTGTCCTCTCAATGACATATGGGTAACAGTCACTAAAGGAAAATGGGAAGAATCATGTTGGCCCTTGGAGAATAGATTTTTGCCTGAACCACTTAGTCCTCTGAATTTAAACTCAAAAATACTTAATGCTTGCTTTCTCCCTTACAGGAATGTAGATTCCTATGAAATGAATGATTAAGAATTGATGTCCTACAACAAACATCTTATTGATATGGGATCTCTGAGGAGATCTCTGGAGTATACTGCTTTTCTTAGTGACTGAACACACTCTGGCAAAGAGTATTTGTTCACAACAACACTATGCTAGAAAACTGAAAAGGCCATTTAGATCTCTATCATTTCTATCTCTTCTTTTCTCCCTTTTATTTCCCTTGAATCTCATCATTACAATGCTCAGATCTATTTAACCAACCTAACCTCTTAGCTAATCTCCAGTCACATTTCCAATTGCCTATTAGCTGGATGTCCTATAAACATCTTAAAATCAACACGTTCAAAATTAATTCATTATCTTTCCCCCAAAATTCCTCTCTGCCCTTCCAAACCTCCTTGTTACAACATCTTCTTGGTCTCCTGGACTCACAACTTCAACTGCTCACTATCTTTCACCCCTACCCCCCTTTGTTGTCCAACCTGTTGCCAAGGTCGGTCAATTTTACCTTTGTAACTTCTCTCCAACATATTTCCTTCTCTTCTCAGATATTTCTACTACCCTGATGCAGGTCCTTATCACCTCACACCTGGGCTATTTCAATGGCCTGATTATTTTTCTCCCCTGCCACAAGTTTTGCCCTAATCCAGTCTGTCATCCTCTTAGCCATCAGGAACCAGTAACTTTTCTAAAGCACATTTCCAATGATCTTACCCTTCTGCTCAATAAATTCTAGTGCCTCCCTATCCCCTTCAGAATCAAATATAAAATCCTTTGCTTGTCATTTAAACCCTTCAAAACCTGCCCTCTCACCAGCTTTTCAGTCTTATACTTTATATACCTCACTCCATGTACTTATCTATCCAGTGATTCTGGTTCCCTTTGCTGTTCCTCAAATAAGGCACTGTATCTCCTGACTCCTGGAATTTTCCCTGGCTTTTCCCCTGCATGGAATGCTCTCACTCCTTATCTCTACTTTCTAGCTTTCCTAGATTCCTTCAGTTCTTAACCAAAATCTCATCTTCTGCAGGAAGCCTTTCCCAGTTCCTTTTTATTCTGGTGCCTTCCCTCCGCTGATTAGTTCCTGTTTTTCTGGTATATAATTTGTTTGTACATAGTTGTTTAGATATTATTTCCCCCATTAGACTGTGAGCTCTTTGAGGGCAGGTATTTTTCAACTTCTTTGTATTTCCAGCACTTAGTTCAATTCCTGGGACATAGTAGATGCTTAAAAAATTGTTATTGACTTACTCATCCATATTTATCATCTCTCTCTCTCTCTCTCTCTCCTATCTATCTATCTATCCATAATTATATATGTTGCTAGGTGGAGTAATGGAAAACCTCAGCTCAAATCCAGTCTCAGACACTTATTAGCTATGTGACCCTAGGCAAGTCATTTAACCTCTGTCTTCCTCAGTTTCCTCAACTGTAAAATGGGGACAACAATAGCACTTACATTACATGTCATTGTGAGGCTCAAATGAGATAATATTTATAATAAAGCTAGGTTGTTGTCCTCCATTCTCAAAGAGGACCAAAATCTCATCACTATGAGAGTCAAGTTACAGCACGTCCAATTGTGACTGATTACACCAATACAAACTTGGAATGCTCTACCACAAGTTGGGCACAAATAGTTCATGTGAACATTTGGGGTGGCTTCTCTAAATTTTTGCATCTTGTGTTTCTTTTGAGCTACTTCAATTCTGCTTTGCTCATAGAGAAGAGCACCTTCTCTGGCGAGGGCACAACATGCTGGGTGGTCCCATGCCAGTATCTCACAATCAGTTCCAAAGTTCTTCAGAGAGACCTTGAGAATGTTCTTGTATCACTTTTTTCTGACCACCATGTGAACACTTGCCCTGTGTGAGTTCTCCATGAAATAGTCTTTTTGGCCAGTGTACCTTCGGCATTCAAACAATGTGGGCAGCCCATCAAGTTCTACCCTCTGCAGTAGAGTTTGAATGCTTGGCAGATTAGTTTAAGAAAGGACCTCGGTATCTGGTATCTTATCCCACCAGATTCTCTTCAGAATCTTTGTAAGACAATTTAAATGGAAATGACTCAGTTTCCTGATATGGCGCTGGTAGACCTTCCAGGTTTCACAGGCTTATAACAATGAGGTCAGCCCAACAGCTCTAGTAGACCTACAATTCGGTAGGTAGCCTACTACCTTTTCTTTCCCACACCTTCCTTCAGAGCCTCCCAAACACTGAGGTAGCTCTGGCATTGTGTATGCCAACCTTATAATCAATGTGTACATCACCAGAAAGTACACTGCCTAGGTAAGTGAACTTATCGTATTCAAAACTTCTCCATTTGTTGTGACATCTGGTTCCACATATGCGTAGTGTGGTGGTGGCTGATGGAACACCTGTTTTTTGGTGTTAATTGTTGGGCCAAAATTAGCACAAGCAGCAGAGAATCAATGCATACTTTGCTGCATCTTAGCTTCAGAGGCTGCATTGAGTGCACAACCATCTGCAAACAGAAAATCATGCACCAGCACTCCCTCCACTTTGGTCTTGGCAGATGAGATAGTATTTATAATGAAGTAAACACTTAATAAATACTTGTTTCCTTTTTTCTTTCCTATACAAGTCAGTGTGTGCATGTGATTTGACTTGTTTGTGTCTCTGACCTGGTACATTGGAAAAAGAAATGGATTTGAAGTCAGAGGAATGGGTTCAAACTGAACTTCGATATTTACTGACTGTGTGACCTTGGGTAAGGAACTTCTTTCATTTTTTATTTATTTTAAACTTAAATACTAAAACTTAAATATACAATAAGAAAAGAAAAAGAAACATTATAAACTTAAATGCTAAAACTTAAATACAAAATAAGAAAAGAAAAAAAAGCATTGTCATGTACACAGCAGAACATAAGAGAGGACTCAAAATATATAACAACAAATTTCCATTTCAAGAAAGCCTATATAACAAATACTACACATTGTGTCCATTTTTCTTTGCTTTCTTGCGGGTTTCCTTTTGTTGTCTGCTACACTTATTTTTTTTTCTTTGTTCTTTTTTCCCCCTTTCCTCCTTCCTCCCCCAAGAAGGCTACAATTAAGTGAGGGCATATACATACATACATACACACATACATATATACACACATATATACATACATGTTTGCGCACATATATACATATACAAATATATTTATATACTTACACATATTTAGATATGTATAATCATATTTATATGTAGACATATACAATCATATACTTCTATCTAAGACTGTACTACATTTGTTTGTCCTGAGTAAGTCACTTTACTTCTATGGGTTTCAGTTTCCTCATTTTTAAAAAGAAGAGTTTGGACTCAATGACCTCTGAAGTCGCTTTTAACTCTAAACCTATGATCCTATGACCTAGGCAGGGCACAATAACTGTCATCCGATCTTTAAAAGTGAGTCATGTGGAAGAGGGGTTAATTTTACTCTTTGGCCCTCAGGAAAAGAGCTAGACCAATAAGTAGATGTCATAGGGGAGTAGAGTTGATTCAAAATGAGCAAAGTCTTCCCATTTCTGAAAACTGTCTAAACATGAAACACATAACTTCAAAAAGTAGTTTCCCTCCATTACTAGAAATTTGGAATCTAGGTGACATCTTTGCAGGAATACTATAGATGGGGTTCATGATTCATGTAGGGGGTCGAACCAGAGGCAGTATGATATAGTGAAAAGAGCACTGGATTTAGAGTCAGAGGACCTGGGTTCACATTATAGCTCTGTTTCTAGTTGAGTTTGGGCAAATCTTCTCCCATTCCTCCCCTCTGAGTCTTCATTTCTTCACTATATGTAACTAGGCATTCAAAGTTCAATTGCATGAGACTCTCTTTATTGGTGGAAATTGATTACTCAGTGCTCTTCCTGTCTGGGTTTTGAAATTGGAGAACTTGAAAGAAAAGAGATTCTTGGTCTCTTGACTTCTAGTTTTGATAAAGAAGATGTGGTTTGAGAAGTTGCTGAGGGGAGAGAAAGAGTGTGGGAAGAAACTCATGAGTAGAGGAGCCAGCATCTTGATCATTTCCCTAACCCCAGCTGAGTACAGCAGAGACTTTATGGGATTTCTCCTTGGGTTAGATCTAGCTCTTTCTCATTTATTTGAACTGAGATATACTGGAAGTATATTCTTATCTATATACTACCTTGTTTTCTGTTTGATATTGACATGGATGAATTAGCTTTTAATGAAAATATTTGTTAATGTTGGTGTCACCTTTGTGAATTAACATTTGGTGGGAATGGAGTTAAGCCTTGGACATATATCTTGAGCCACTTTTTCTCTGCTAAGTTATAATAACCACAAACTCAGTTTGAACCTAAATATTATTCTCCTAGCTCATCATCATCTCTTTAAGGAGAGGAGAGTGACCAACCTTTGGCACCAATGTCCTACTTCCCCTCCTAGCAGGTATCAAAGTTTCCCTCAGAAAATGGTGGGTGGAGGAGACTCTAGAGATATGCATCCATGTCCCCCTGCTCTAGATAGACCCATTTGGATACACATAATCTACATGGACAGCACACATATAGACCCCCACACATATACTCTACATATAAAATGAAGAAATTGAACCAGGTCCCTTCCAATTCTAAAACCTATGGTTGACTTCTTATGCTCTTCCAGTAATAGTTGCATGAGAGGAAAGAAAAATCCCTCCTTTATAGACATAGGATCATAGAATTATATATCTAGATTCTATAATCTTCAATGTCACCTTTCTGTTTGGAAGAACACACACACATCCATACATACACACATACATACTCTCATATGTATATGTGAGATATACACATATATGTGGATGTATGTATCTATATTATCAGCAATGCTTTGGATTCATGGATATTCATCACATTTTTTAAAAATTTGATGTGGTTATGTTTATATTTTTTGAATTAATCATAGCTCTTGCAACTTTCATTGTGGTTTGTCTTTACAATGTTGTTGTTACTGTGTAAATAGTTCTCCTGATTTCATTTTTCATCAGTTTATAAACCTCTTCATTTTTAAAAATAATATTGATAGTATAGCATGAATTGTTATTTTGGTTCTGCTCACTTCACTGTACTTCAGCTTGTAACGCTAAGCACCCTGGTCCCCACTCTTCCTGAAATCCAGTTATGTTATATCTCATTCTTCCTAGGTGGTTGTCTCGTATCCTTAAAAAATTTGAGAATGTCAATATTCTTTACCCTGACAGCCTTATTCCATGTCCAACTGTTGGTGTTCTCCCATTTGTAGGAGGCAGGTCCCCTGTTAGGCACTAACAGTTGGACTAACTTTATCAAAGGAATAAAGATATCAAATAAATATACCAACTTGCTCCTCTAAGAGTCTAAGATGCTAAGAATTATTGGTAGTTTTGTTATGGTCTACCCAGGGTGGTATGCCCCAAAGAAAAATCTTGATGCAAAGGCCCTAGCCTAGAGTATATACTGTCAGGCCCCTGTATGGATTTCTAGTTCAATTTGTAACTTCTAGTCTACAGTTTCATTCATAACCATTTGCACAGTGCTTTTCACACAACTATCCTGCAAAGCAGTTAGTGTATAGTTAATTAATCTTTAAAAACTGTTACCTTCCCATTTTGTAGATGAGAAAATCGAGTTCCAGAGAAAAGACATGGCTTGCCTGAGGACACATAGATAATAAATAGCAGAGCAAAGATTTGAATACAGGTCTTCTAGTACTTTTTGTTTTTTCTCTTCATGACACTACACTGTTTAATAAATATATCTTGAAAACAACCTTTCTCTCTAAAAGAAATCAAGCTGAGCTTAATGAAAAATTAGCTTATTGTCTGAAAATAAATTCAATTTTCTTTCCTCTTCTAAGGGTTGGGTTGAAATTACCTTATCCTATTTTAGCCTGATTCTTTAATTTGGTGAGAACATGTCTCAGTCAATCAATCAACCAATCAATCAAAAGTCCTTAGACTAAGTGGGGCAAGTTTTTGCAAGCCATTTGATGAAATTAAATGCCAGATATGAGGTCTGTTAATTGCCTGGGGGGATTTACTAATGCACTTTGATTCCTGTATAAAAGCATCAAGTTAGCCAGAGTGGAGGAATTCCAGAAATTGGAGTGTAGAGTCCTAACTGAATCACCTGAGAAAGAACCATCTGGGGCTGTGGAGAGAAGTGAATTTTTGGGCTTGGTCAGGATTCCTCCCAGCTTCTAAGGGTTGGACTTCCTATCTTCCAGTTCATGTCCTAGGGTTATATGCTTGGGGGCATCAGTATCTCTCATTGGTTTCCTAAATGCCGTCCCAGAATTAGCTGGCACCAATGTTTGCATTATTGAAAGGCAAGGACAGACTGGATCCATGTCTCTACAAGAATCCTGACAAAAAGGCTACACTATGCTTAAGAAGAACTCCTTGAGCACTTCCCCTTTCCCCCAAGGGAGAAAAGAACTTTCAGAAATCAGAATCTTTGAGTTATCCATTTGCCACATGTGCTTTCTAACTTTGCCCTGAACTCTATAGACTGAAGAATTATAGATTGAACTGTAATTGACAACTCTATAGACTGAAACTCTATATTACTTGAAGGTAAGCGCATTGCACACTTTTGAGGGGATATTTTGTACCCACTGTTCTTAATGGTCCTCTTCGAGAATGAAGGACAAACAACAACCTGTGAGTAATCCCAGCTGTCCCACTGGGGACCCAACTGGCCAGTTCCAGTTAGGCAATGTGCCTTCTTTCCTTGCTTCCTTGCTTCCTTCCTTCCTTCATTCCTTCCCTCCCTCCCTTCCTCCTTCCTTCATTCCTTCCTTTCCTCCCTCCCTCCTTCCCTTGTTCCTTCCTTCATTCCTTCCTTCCTTCCTCCCTCTCTCCTTCCCTCTCTTTCTCCCTCACTCCCTTTTTCTCTCCCTCTGTCCCTTTCTCTTTCCCTTGACTTCCCTTAATCACTGAAAGGGTGTTGCCTCAGTCAAACTGAGACCTGCTAAAGGCCTTAACTTAAAGAGGCCAAGGTCTGCCACTGCGTCTGGGAACATCTCCAATCATCCTGATCTATATCTTTCTACTGGACCCAGATGATGTGACTTTGCTCATTTAAATGTGACCCTCCCTCATTTAAATCCAATTCACTTGCAAGTCATGGAATCACCTTCCTAATGTTATGGTCCTGTTTGAGAACAAAAAACAAAGAACAATAATACCATCATATGTTAACCTATAAAAGTCTATAGAATGACTGATGCAGGTTATATTCAAGCTTTCCCATCTCTTTTGCATTTCTCTCTAAGATTCTGAGGTACCACAAATTCATTCTTATTACATGTTCTACTTTCTTCTTTGGAATCACATGAGGTCTTAGTTTTTAGGGTCTTATCATTACTATCGTGCTCTTATCTCTCTATACAATCCTTCTTATGCTGTCAAAAGACATTTCACAGCCTCATGGTCACAGCCTCAAGTTCTTTCACAAATAGGATGCCAGAAGTAGGAAGCAGGAACAATTGAACATTTTTCATTTGGAGGATGGGACACAGGAGGACTGATGTTGTGAGAGAATATAACCGGAATTTAAAGAATCCCAAATTGGGCTTTTGGGGGATGGAGAAAGGTATCTGAAGCAAGGGAGGTTGTGATTGGTAGAGTGTGAGATCCAGGACCTTAGTCTTTCAACATTTCTGAGGATCTCTTTCTGAGTGATAATGACTTTGGTTGAAATATAGATGCTATCTGAGGAAATTATTGACAAGAAGTTGGTTATGAAAAGTGGATAAATCACAAAACATCTAAAATATGGTTTAGCTGCATAAAACCAATCTTATTATCATTTAGGTGAACTATTTACTATTAATGAATTTGTTTCAATTAGCAAACCTTTATTTTCTCTTCCTTTACCTCATTCAATTTCCTAATTGACTAAGAAGAAAGGAATCACTTATTACTTGGAGAGAGCTGAGCAAATTATAGTATATGAATGTAATGGAAAAGTGCTATATTCTACGAAATAAGAAGGGGATGATTTCAGGGAAAACTGGAAAGATCTGAATAGTTGTATATATAAGTAAGTGAGTAGAACCATTAGAATAATTTAAAGAATAATAACAATGTAAAAATGGACAACTTTGAAAGACACAAAAATTATGATTAATACAATGAAAACAATAATTCCAGAGAATCAATGATGTTGCCCACCTCCTAACAGAGAGGGCATAGTCTAAGTATATAGAATGAGGCATTCATTCTGGAATGTGGTCAATTCACAGGGTCCTATATTATTATACTATGTTTCATTATGGGCAGAAGCTGACCCTGGCTTCTCAAAGGCAATACCATCAAAGTACAACTTCTGTTGTGTTTTTTCAAAAAAAATTTTTAATTTATGAAATTTGTTTATGTTGTATTCTACCAAATTGTAAAGATCTTAGAACAGATTATTCCAATATTGGGTTATATCTTGTTGCCTGAGGATAAGTCTAGCTAAATTTGCTAAATCTGTCACAATATGGGCCATAAGTAAAGAAATTTTAGGCCACAACAATCCTCAAAAACCATCTTCTAAAACTTGGAGAGCTTGTGATCTGCATAAAGGGAAGATATACTCAGACTCAAAAATCACAGCTCCTTGAAGTCTTGAAGAAGTAATAGAATGCAAATCTAATCATTAGTCAAGAGTGGGAGAGGGATCCCTGGATGGTAGAAAAGCAATTAATTTCTTCACTTGTGGCAATCATGGTCTGAGGAAACCAACTAGTGATGAGGTTTTGATTTTTTTTTTAAAATTAATATATTTATTTTCTTGTTTACATCATTCATTTCCACGAGATTTTGAGTTACAAATTTTCTCCCCATCTTTCCCCTACCCAACACTTCAAAACAGCCATCCCACTGTATAACTCTTCCCCCAGTATGCTCTCTCCTATGTCCTCCCCCTTGCCCCTCTGACTTACCAGTAGGGCAGGATGGATCTCCCTACCACAGTGCCTGTGTGTCTAAATTCCCAGTTGGATGTAGTTAACAATAATAATAATCATTATATATATATATGTATATATATATATATATATATATACATATATATTTTTAACATTTGATTATAGAACTTTAAATTCTAGATTCTTTCCCTTCCTCCCTCATCACCTACTCCCACTGGAAGGATAAGCAATTAAATACAGGCTGTACATGTGTGATTATGCAGAACCTCTCCACAGTGGGCATATTGTGAGAGACTGATTATATGTCCCTCCTTCCTATCCTGTCCCCCCTTTGTTCCATTCTCTACCCTGTCTCTGTCCCTGTTCCTTTACATAAGTGTCTACTTCCATCAACCCTCCCCCCCATGCCCTCCCCTCCATTATCCCACCTCTTATCCCCATCCCCCCTTCTTTCCTGTGTGTCAAGATTCCCAGTTTTAAGTTTATGTCTCTCATTCCCTTAGCCATGTTCAATTTCTGTAAGGTTGACCCTTTCCCTTTTTAATTT
>JAQQSU010008594.1:0-12908 GCA_028627135.1 Pseudochirops cupreus | reverse complement strand
TGGGGCGGTGGGTGGGGGAAAGATGGGGAGAAAATATGTAACTCAAAAAAATTTAAAAATAAATACATGATAATTAACTACAAATTCCCAATCTTATATAAAAAAAAAAAGAGGCACAAAAATCCACTGAAGAAAGGAACTGCTTAAATAGTAGAATTGACCCTGTGGGAAAAGATGTACAAAAATTTACTGAAGAAAAGAACTCCTTAAAAAATAGAATTGAGCAAGTGGAAACTAATGACTCCAGAAGACACCAAGAAACAATAAAACAAAACACCAAATGAAAAATGAAAAAAAAATAGGAAAAATGTGAAATATCTCATTGGAAAAACAACTAACCTAGAAAAGAGATTGAGGGGAGATAACTTAAGAATTATTGGACTACCTGAAAACCATGATCAAAAAAAGAGCCTAGACATCATCTTTCAAGAAATTTTCAAGAAAACTGCCCTGACACTAGACTAGAGTCTAGAACCGTAGGGTAAAATAGAAATTGAAAGAATCCACTGATCACCTCCTGAAAGAAACCCCAAAATGAAAACTCCCAGGAATATTATAACCAAATTCCAAAGCTCACAGGTCAAGGCAAACAGTCAGAAAGAAACAATTTCAATATTGTAGAGCCACAGACAAGATAACACAAGATTCAGCAGCTTCTACAGTAAAGGATCAGAGTGCTTGGAATTTGATCATTCTCGAGGGCAAAGGAGCTAGTATTACAACCAAGAATCACCTACCTGGCAAAACTACTATGATCCTTCAGGGGAAAACTTAATATTCAATGAAACAGAGAACTTTCAAGGATTCCTGATGGAAAGCCAAGTGCTGAATAGAAAATTTGACTTTCAAATACAAGACTAAAAAGAAGCATAAAACGGTAAACAGGAAAGAGAAATGATAAGTGATACAATAAAGTTAAACTATTTACATTCCCACATAGGAAGATGATGCTTATAATTTGTAAGCATTTTATTATTATTAGGGCAGTTAGAAGAAGTATTTATAGAGGGTAAAGGTGTGAGTTGAATATGATGAGATGATATTAAAAAATGAAGGGGTGGGAAAATTCACTGAGAGAAAGGCAAAGGGAGGGATAGAACAGGGTAAATTATCTCACATAAAAGAGGTGCAAAAAAGCTTTTACAATAAAGGGAAGGATGGGGGGCAATGGGGTGAGAAATGCTTGAACTTTGCTCACATAGGAATTGGCTCAAAGGGAGAATAACATACACATTCATTTGTGTATAGAAATCTATTTTTGCCTACCTGAAAGTAGAAGGGGAAAAGGAGAGGCGGAATGGAGGAAGTAATCAGAAGCAAAACACTTTTGAGGATGGACATGTTAAAAGAAGAGAGAATAAGATAAATAGGGGGAGGAGAGATAGGATAGAGGGAAATACAGAGTAATCATCATAACTGTGAAAAAATTTTATAGGAAGTTTCTCTGATCAAACCCTCACTTCTCAAATATATAGAGATCTGAGTCAAATTTATAAAAGTTAAGAGCCATTCTCTAATTGATAAATGATCAAAGATTTTAAACAGGTAGTTTTCAGGCATAGTAATTGAAGCCATCAATAGTTATATGAAAAAATGCTCTAAATCATTATTGATTAGAGAAATGAGAATTAGAGCAAATCTGAAGTACCAGTTCATACCTATCAGATTGGCTAATATTACAGAAGAGGAAAATGATAAATGTTGGAGTGATGTGGGAAAATTGGGGCACATGAACTGTTGGTATTATGAACTGATTCAACCATTCTGGAGAACAATTTGGAACTATGCCCAAAGAGCCATAAAACTATGCATAATCTGTAAAATCCAGCAATAGTGAAATAAATAGAACCAGGAGAACATTATGACAATCAACTGTGAATGACAGCTGTTCTCAGCAATACAATGATCCAAGACAATCTCAAAGGACTTATGATTAAAAAAAATGGTATCCATCTCCAGAGAAAAGAACTGATGGAGTATGAATGCATATCAAAGCATACTTTAAAAAAAACAAACTTTATTTTTCTCATGGTGGTTGGTTTTTGCTCTGTGTTTTCTTTCACATCATGCCTGATATGGAAGTATGTTTTACATGACTGCACATGTATAATCTATATAAAAGTGCAGACACCAGACCCAATGCTCTACCCACTATACCACCTAGAGACCATCTCAGGCCCATGAATGTGTTTTTAAAACATATTTTTGTAAACTGTGTTTCAATATAATTGGTTTCCTTGTACGTCTATGTACTTTTACATATAAAAACAATGTTCTGTGAGGGGGATCCATAGGCTTCAAATGACATAAAAAATGTTAGGATCCCTCTCTCTGAAGTAACATATTTCAGGAAAATATACAGAAAGTTTATGTAGTTCGAGTTAAGTAATGATCACTTGGGATTTTGTTCCCCATGGATCTATCCTGAGACCTCTTCTTTTCTTCTTCTCTATTACTTCACTTGATCTCATCAGCTCCCACGAATCTAATTATCATCTTTATATTCATGATTTTTGAATCTCCCTTTCCTGCCCCAATCTCTCTACAGACCTTCAATCTCACATCTTCAACTGCCTTTCAAACAGCTCAAAATGGATGTCCAGTAGACATCTTAAAATTACTCCTTCCTTCCCTATTACTCTAGAGAACCATACTTTCCTCCCAGTCCTTTAGCCTCCCAACCCTAGGAGTCATCCTTGATTCCTATCTTTTATTCTCCCATATCCTATCTGTTGCCAAAGCCTGCTGGTTTCATCTTTGCAACATTTTCCCAATAAGCCCCCTTCTCTCCTTGAACATTGCCGCCACTCTAGTGCAGATCCTCATCACTATATGCCTCAGTTACTACAATAACTTGCTGGTGAGTCTGCCAATCTAATTCTAATACCTGTCCATTCTAATCCATTCTCCATTCAGCCACCAAAGTGATTTTTTCTCAAAAACAAGTCCGATTTGTTCATCCCACTCTCAAACTCAGTACCCTCCAGGAGCTTCCTGTTGCCTTTAGGAGCAAATACAAGATGATCTGTTGGGCTTTTAAAGTTTTTTATAAACTAGTCCCTCTTACCTTTTCAATCATCTTATACCTTACTACTCAACCTTACAACCCCCTTACTCTTTAATCCAGTGATACTGGCCACTTGGCTGTTGCAGAAACAAAACACACCATCCCTAGGCTCTGAGCATTCTCTCTCACTGTCCCCCATGATTCAAATGGAAGTGATTCAGTTTTCTGGCATTGGGCTGGTAGACTGTCCAGGTTTTGCAAGCATACAACAATCAGGGCAGCAAAATGGCTCTGTAGACCTTCAGTTCAGTAGTCAGTCTGATACCTTTTCTTTCCTTCAGAGCCTCCCAAATGTTTAGCTAGCTTTGGCAATGTGTGCATCAAGCTTATTAGCAATGTGTCCATCCCTGGAAAGTATACTACCACAGTATACTTTATCCACAGCATTCAAAACTTCTCCATTTGCTGTAACTGATGGTTCCATGTATGGATGGTGTGGTGGTGGCTGATGGAGTATTTCTGTTTTCTTGGTGTAGAGAGCACAATTCCAACAGGCTGGCCATGTATGAGTGCAAAATGTCAGCTTGCAAAAAAAAAAACACAACCTATTTTATGGAGAACTCACACAGGGCAAGCACTCATATGATGGTCAAAAGAAGTGATACGAGGACACTCTTAATGTCTCTCTTAAGAAGTTTGGAATTGACTGTGTGACATGGGAGACACTGGCACAGGAGCACTCAGCATGGCATGCCCACATCAGAGAAGGTTCTGTGCTATATGAGCAAAGCAGAATTAAAATAGCTCCAAGGAAGCACAGATTTAGAAAATTCACCCCAAATGTTCACACAGACTATTTGTCCCCAACCTGTGGTAGAGCATTCCAAGCTCATATTGGTCTGATCAGCCACAGTCGAACACTGAAACTTGACTCTAACATGGTGATGTCATTTTGGTCCTCTTTGAGAATGAAGGACAACTAACCAACCAATCAAAGCCTCTGCCTGAAATATTCTCTTCCACTCCAGCTACTGAACTTTCTTTAAGTCCCAGCTAAAATCCCGCCTTCTACAGGAAACCTTCCCCAACCTCTCTTAATTCCAGTGCCTTCCCTCTTATTTCTCCTGTACACAGTTGGTTTTATACATTTTTGTTTGTGTGTTCATTATTTCCTATTTATCCTGTATATAGCTCGTTTTGGGCAGCTAGATTGTGCGGTGGAGAGAGTGTAGAGCCTGGAGTCAGAACACTCACCTTCCTGAATTCAAATATGGCTTCAGACTTTTACTAGCTGTGTGATCCTGAGCAAGTTACTTAATCTTGTTTGCCTAAGTTTCCTCGTCTATAAAATGAGCTGGAGAAGGAGATAGCAAACCACTCCAGTATCTTTGCCAAGAAAACCCCAAATGGGGTCACAAAGAGTTGGACACAACTGAAACAACAATGTGTAGCTACACTAAATTGTAAGCTCTTCAAAGACAGGGACTGTCTTTGGCTTCTTTTTGTATCCCCAGTATGGAGGCACATAGTAGGCACCTAATGTTTATTGAGTTAAATTGATTTAGGGCGAGTCATGCTTTTATTTTTGTTGTTGTTCGGTCATTTCAGTCATGTCTGATTTTTAATGACTCCATTTGGGGTTTTCTTGGCAAAGAAACTGGAGTGGTTTGTCATTTCCTTCTCCAGCTCATTTTACAGATGAGGAAACTGAGGCAAACAGGGTTAAGTGACTTGCCCACAGTACAATAGCAAGGAAGCATTTGAAGTTGGATTTAAACTCGGATTCAGGCCCATCTCTCTATTCCCTGTGTCACCTAGCTGCCCATGCTTCTATATTCTACAGTAACTCATAGTAGCATCAAGGTACAGCTAGGTTCTTAAGGGGTAGGCTTGTGGTGTGGGAGGTATGGTAGGTTCTGATGCATTAGAGAGGCATCAGAATGGGTCTCAGCAGCCAACTATGTATCCTAGAACCAATCTTGCTAAGCATTGACTGTGGAAACCCATCAAATAAACAAATATAAAATGTCCCTTGTCATTCTACTTTTTGACAATGACAGAGTGGAATATATGACACAGGAGTGTTGTATAAGTTGTCCTCCTGGTTCTGCTCAACTTCACTCTGTATCAGTTCTTACAAGCCTTCCCAAATTTCTGTGAAATTACTCTTTTTTATCATTATTTACAGTAAAATGGTATTCTATTACATTCTTATACCACAATTTATTCAGACAATTATTGATTAACATGGACTTCTTAGAGCTGCTATGATTATTTTTGTATATATGGCTCTTTTTCAAAACCTCTTTCTTTGATCTCTTTGAGGTATAGGCCTAGTAGTGGTATCACTGTGTCAAAGTAGGTACAATTTAGGAACTATTTGGTTATAGTTCCAAATTGCTTTCCCTAATGACCAGACCAATTCATAGCTCCACCAACAGTTCATTCATGTGCCTCTCTTCCTGCATCCCTTCCAGCATTTGTTGTTTTCCCTTTTTGTTAACTTTACCAATCTTATGGGCCCCTTCCTACCTTTCCAGTCTTCCCACACCTTTTCCTCTCCAATACAGTGACACAAGCCTCTCTGTTGTTCCTCCAACATAATACTCCATCTCCCAACTCTGAATTTTGACTGGCTGCCTTCTTTACCTGGAATTCTCTTCTTTGTCTCTACCTCATGGCTTCCCTAACTTCCTCCAAGTTTCAACCAAAATCTTACCTCCTGCAAGAAGCCTTTATCAATCTTCTTCCATGTTAGTGTCAACCAGTGCCTCCTTTCTGTGATTATTTCCAATTTCATCCTATATAAAATTGTTTGCATGTTATCTCCTCTATTAAATTGTGAGCATCTTGAGGACAGAGAATGTTTTGCCTTTCTTGATATCCCCAGGTTTTAACCCAGTGCCTGGCACATAGTAATGAAGGCTTGTTGTAAGATAGAGCCTCAGAGTTGCTTCAATTTGCTTTAGTGATTTGGAATGCTTTTTCATATGACTGTTGATAGCTTGGATTTCTTCCTTTGAAAACTGCCATTTCATATCCTTTGTTTCATTTATCAGTTGGAAAATTGTAAATAGTTTCTTCAGTCAAGGGACACTGGATGTGGAAAACTTCAAATAACATAGCAAAAAAAAGAAATTATTATACTCTGAAAGACAGAAGATGGTTAATGATATGAGAATCATTTCTAAGTCAGCCGTCTGTGTACAGTCAATCAAAAACAATATCAAATTAGAAGAAAGAATAGAGTAAGTAGAGAAGAATAAATAGCATATACTCAAGGCAACTCCCCTATTTAAACAAGCTGTTGGAAAATAAGGAATTAATTAAAGAATCAACATTGATTCAGACTATCAATATTTCTTAAAAAAATTTTAACTAACATATGTCAGTTGTTATAATGATTATATGTGACCAGAAAAAGCCTACAGACCACCTCAATGTATAAATTTTGTTTTTGTATCCTTATAACCTAGTATAGTGCCTGGCACATAGCAGATGCTTAATAAATGCTTATTGATTGTTAGATTGATAGACAGAGGCAGCATTATGCAGACAAGGCAATAGTAGTTTAGACTATAAGCTTGTTATTAAAATCTACTGGAAAGTAATGGTTTAAGATTATGAGCAAGTATTAATCACCTCATAGAACAGCAAAAAGCAATACAAGGAAAAGCTTTTATAAAATTTAACCTGATCACCCAAATGACCTTTAAGGATGAACCTGAAAGGAGAGTAACAGACAAAAGATGGAGAAGACATACAAAGATTTCTGTAATAAAGTCTTTTCTCTGTCAGTGATAGCAGAGCATTTACACTCTGTCATCACAGTCCTTGGTGTACTGCTGCACAAGAATTTAGGAACAGCACTAAAAACAATACACACACACAGAGAACATCTATTGCAGAACACTTGTTTACAGAGGATAATGCTTCTGGAAGTAGTAAAATTTGGCGGATGTTGAGAGGTCACTTCTCAATATATCTATAGTGAGAAGGATATTAGGAACACTTGGAAAAAAACATGGACCTTATTACCAATAAAAAGTGACCAAGAAAATATCTCTAATTACCATCTTATATCTACTTTCTAATCTCTACAAGATCTTGGGGTAGAATACTGGGCCTGGAATTAGGAAAACTTTAGATCAAATTTGGTCTCCAATATTTACTTGCTGAGTGACCCTAGGCCCACTTAACATCATTTCCTCAGTTTCCTCATCTGTAAAATGGGGATAATAATAGCGCCTATCTTCCAGGGTTGTTGTGAAGATCAAATGATACAATATTTGTAAAGTGCATAGCATAGGGCCTAGAATATAGTGGGCACCATATAAATGTTTACCATTATTATTTTTATGGTAAAAATTTATGGCAAAGGCATTGTAATGGTAAACAAAATAGGATTTTTTGCTGTTTTTCTGGATTGAGTTTTAGCTAATCAAGTCCTTTGAGCCTTGCCTTTGATTATATCAAGAGTCTTTGATTGGAAACAGTATACATTTTATTGCCCTTAATAGGCCTAAGGGAGTTTGAAGATCTCCCTTGCCCTTTAATAGGCCAAATGTAATCACTTGGGAGCCCAGGGTGAGAGAAGCTTGCAAAAAGAATGGAACAGGAAGGAGCAGAGAAGAGAATGAGCAGATCTGGGAGCAGACAGAACTGAGAGAGAATGTTTGTGATGTTGGTGCTCCATCTGTTGATCTGTGTTACTTTCTCAGACAGAAGTCCTATCTGTTGTTCTGTGTTGATTTCTCAGACAGAAGCCCTATTGTTCCACATTGATTCCATATTGACAGAAAGTGAATTGAGGTGATAGTGCTGGTAATGTGTGTAAATATTGTTGTAGCCCTCTTAAGCTTTGTTTTCCTAGAAACAGAAACTGCAGAGAGCTTGGAGTGGAACAGTCACTGTGATCTGAGATATGGAACAGGAGCAGAGAGCTGCAAGAATTGGGAGCAGTCAGCCCATGGAGGAGTGATGGGGTTTGAAAGCCAGCCTTGTCGAGATGAAAGAGGACTTTACTTTGGATACTCTATTGACTGATAAGATTTGTAACTTACTGTGCCCTAGGGGTAGATGGTGTTTGTACTTTCTGCTGCCCCTTAAAGATCATTGGCTTAAGGCTGATTAGAAGCCAGCCTCTAGTCAAGATGAAAGACGACTTTTCTTGGATACTCTCATTGACTGAGGAGATTATGACTTACTGTGACCTAGGGGTGGATAATATTTGTATTTTCTGCTACCCCTTAAAGATGACTATAAGATATACTGAATGATATGCTTTTTTAAGACTATGTGGCTACCTTAGTAATAAGTTGTTATGTTGTTGTGAATGTTATGCTTTAATTTCTTGAATGTTATGCTTTAGTTTGTTGCTGAATAAATAGTTCATTATACCATGTGATTAGACCCTTGAAGTTATTCACAGCAGCAGTTCTTAGGAGTACTGCTGTGATTGGCTTTACAGGCATCCTTGTTGATGGTATAAGAATGGAATACACAAGTCTTCAAAAATAATATCCTATAAGTGATTACATCTTTATAGTCACACAATTGACTAAAAAGCCTAAAGAATACAAGATCCTACTGTGATTTTTCTTTGTTGACCACAAATAAGATTTTTATTTGTTAGAGAAAAACACCAACTTAAAGTCCAATAAGGAACTCCAATGCATATGTCAAAATTATACAACATTTCCTGAAAATTGTGACAACAGAAATAACTTTCTTCAAAAACCCTCTGATTATAAATATCTACATATATTCATTTATATGTAGAAACATATAAATATCCAAAAATAATATATGGAAACAAGACCAGTTAAACTGGTTCCCTCCCAGCCTAGCACAGTCCAAGTCATTCTCGGGCGTAAAATATTAATGGAGTAGGCAGTAGCATGGAATAAAGTAGCTGCCCACATGATACTAAAAGTACTAGGTAGAAAATAAATCAATCTGTTAGCTAGGTTTTTTGTCATCCATTCAACATTTTCCTTCAACACACGGCAGATTTTTACTGTGTACCTAACAAAGCAGCATATATATCCTATTTTAAGGTTTGCCACGTCTTTGACACATTTTGTTGTTTGATTTTCATAACAACACTGTGAGATAGGTAATATCATTAGCATTATTTTACCCATGAAAAATTGGCCTTTTTCTTCTTCACACACAGCATTCTATTTCCTGTCACTTTTCACTGGTCGTTATCTGCTAATCCTGGAACGCAGGACCCCCTTTCTGAGGGGTGAGCATTGTGAGGCTCAAATGAGATCATGTATGTAAAGCACTTTGCAAACCTTAAAATATCATATAAATGCCAGCTCTCCTTATTATAATTATTCTTATTATGAAGCCACCAGCTCTCCAGTTTGGTAATTACTTCATTCCCTAAATCTTCTACTGAACTCAAACATTTATAGAAGAGTACAATGGGGTTCTGGAAGATGGGGGTGAGGGGCAAAGAATGTGCTCATATACACTTTAATCTGCATTATTAATAATGCTTTTTTAAGTCCGGGCAATCAACAAAACAACAAATCAAGCCCTTATTTTGTAATTTGTGAAGATTTCTGAGGTGAAATTGTTCACACTGAAAATTTAACAGTTCCAGCATATCCCTATGACCTTACTCCTTTGTTTCCACTGAATTTTTCCTGCTCTCCTAAGATGATAGTGACCTTGCTCTTTAACTCCGTTCAATCATAGAGACTTGGGTCTGATAGAATGTGAACTCCTCAAGAGCTTTAATTGTTTCTTTAATCTCCAGTGTCTAGGACAGTGCCCGGGGAACATAGTAGGTGCTTAATAAATGCTTTCTGATTGATTTGAATTAAATCAAATTAAAGTTGCAGATTAACTCATGACAGCAAAGAGATCAATGGTAGGTGGACACACACAAAGATGTAGCATAAAAGCTACCAGGGACCTGTGATCAGAAAAGCAAGTGTGCTGCTCATATAGCAAAAATAAGGGGAAATCAGTGAAAAGCCCACATGAACCACGGTTATCTAAACGATGTCTGAAGATCTAGAGATCTTCCCCAGCATGCAGGGAATGTCCTGAGGAGGGGACAATGGTCAAACAGAATGAAAAAGGGGGAAAAGTAACACATCATCAGATCACAGAAGCAGGTAAATCATTTACATGCCAATTTGGTCCGGAAGAGAAAAATGTTTTTTCTTTTCTCAGAATAATTAGGAAAGCTAAATTTTAGTTATAACTAGTATTTTGTGGAATTTGAACAGGATCAAGCCTTTAAAGCATTGTTTTCAAAGATAAAAAAGGAAACTTTTCCTTTATCACTTAACTCACAATTATCTACTAATACTTAGAAAATTTCTGATTTTAACCACAGTACCATTTAAATGACAAACCCTAAAATACAAATATAAAAATCTAGAAATATAATTGGCTTGAACAGGTTTAAAAACAATTATTTTGTAAAGGTAATCTTTTCTTCCCTTTCCTAGTAAACATCTTAGTGACCGTTCTGTCTCTAGATATCAGTAATAACAGAAGGATCCCTTTTCTTGCTTGTCCATTGCCCTGGAAGGTCCTCTGGTTTTGGGGAGTGATTTCAACAGAAAGAGAGGAACCTGTTCCAGGGAACTTAGCCCTTAGCATAGTCATGTACTGTATTGGTTAACAGCACCCCCTGGTGTCTATCATGGTGTCATGTTTGATTATAAAACCAACAAAAATACAGACCTTTTTTTTTAACCCCTACTAAACCTAATTTTTATACGCATACAATATCGAAATGAATAGGTATTTACAGTCATATATGTACGTATGGTTAACAGAATCAGAATTTTGTCTTCAAATATGAATGAAAATTATTTCCATAAACATTTATTTAAATATTTACTATGTGCTAAACACTAGAGAGCTGAGAAATCGAGTTGATTCTGGATGTATTTTGTAATTGATTCTGTTCTGTATCACCCCCCCCCCCCATGTGTTTTAGAATTTCCTAATCCATGTTTGTTTGTCTCTGAGTTAAGTTCAGAAGATTTTTTTTTCCACTCTCTGAGCTAAGTTGTACCATAAATTACCTTAATTCAAGAAATATATTGTCTTTATACCTCATAATTGCCCATATACAATTTTTTTAAAGTTTTAAAAATTTATTTTAAACTTAAGTACAAAATAGTAAAAGAAAAAATGCCATGCACACAGCAGAACACGAGAAGATTCAATATAAAGCAATAAATTTTCATTTCAAGAAGACCTATATAATAAAAACTGCACATTGTTTTCAAAGCTGTCTTGCTTTTCTTAGCTTCATTGTAGGTTTTCTTTTGTTCTTTGCTGTGCACTTTTTTTTTACCCTCCCTTTCCCCCCACCCATAAGGCTATAATTAAGAGAGGATACACACACACACACACACACACACACACACACACACACACACACACACACACATACACATAGATGTAAGACTGTATCATGTTGTTTCTACTTGTCTTCTGTTTCTCTGAAGCATCTTTCATAAGTCCAAGTCTTTTCATGTTTTTCTAAATCAACAAACATCATTTCCTATACCACAGCAATATTCCAACCCAATCCCATTCTATCTGAAAGATTGTCTATGAAAGTTTTCCCCCAGTTTTTTTCATTCCTTCTATTCTTGGCTGCATACCTTTTATTTACAATAAATATTACAATAAATTAAATTGCAATGAAATCACAAGAAAATTCTAATTTAAAATAATCAAAATTATCCATTTGATACTTCAGCAATGCTGTCACTTAATAATATGGTTTAAGGTCTTACTAAATCTGCTTCCTTTATATTTTCCCCTCAGTTTATTTGAAGCTCCTGAACTTTTGTTCTTCTAAATAAGCTTTGTTATTACTTTTTTCTAGCTGAGTAAGATAATTCATTAGTAATTTAATTGGGATGGCATTAAATAAATACATTAGTTGGGTAAAATTATCGTTTTTAGTATATTGGCTTTACCTATTCATGAACAATCAAAATTATTTAAATTTTTTAGATTTGACTTCATTTTTACGCAAAGTGTTATATGTTTATATTCGTATAGTACCTGTGTTGTTGTGTTTTTTTGGCAGGTTTTTTCTCAGGTATTTTATACCATCTAGTTATTTTAAATGGTCTAAACAGGGTTGGGGAATCTGTGGCCACCAGGCTGCAGGTTCCCTGCCCCGGCCTAAAACAATATTGAATAATATGGCTGACACATAGCGTAGTTTCCCTAATTTTCTCTTTTGGTTAAATCTATTTTAGCTTTAACTTTGTTTGAAATCACGATTTCTACCCCTGTTTTTATATAATTAATTCTACTCCTAACTTTTATTTTATGTTTTGTGCATCTCATTTTTGTAGCATTTCCTAAAAGAAACATTTTGCTGATTTCAAATTTTTATCTGCTATCAGTTTCCACTTCATGGGTAAATTCATTCCATTCCCATTCTAAATTATAGTTACTTATTCTATATTTTCTTCCTTCCTATTTTTCTTCACTATCCTTCTCACCCTATTCCTTTCCCTCCTTAATCATCTGCTTCACTTCTATCCAATACCTTGTCCTCCTATTCCTTAAGCTACCCACACCTTCAATAATCCTTCCATTATTGTCTCTCCCCAACCTATCCTCTTGCCCTCTTATTTCTTTTTTTAAATTAAATTTAATGTTTATTTTTAGTTTACATCATTCTTTTCCACAAGATTTTGAGTTACAAATTTTCTCCTTGTCTTTCCCCTACCCACCAACCCAAAAGAGGGATCCCACTGTATACCCCCTCCCCCAATCTGTTCTCCCCTATATCCTCCCCCTTCATCCTCTGACTTTCCAGTAGGGCAAGATTAATCACCATACCCCAGTGCCTGTATATCTTATTTCCCAGCTGCATGTAAAAAAAAAGTTTTTT